>KQ061793.1:34851-46569 GCA_001008035.1 Atkinsonella texensis
TTTAAAAAAAAAGCACCCCCCCCAGAAAAAAGGCCTCTTTTTTTCCCTTTTCCCCCCCCCCCCCCCCCTGTTCACCCCTTTGTTACCAGCCGTTCCTTGTTCGTTGCTTTATAAGATCTTGCGCCCCGCGTGCTTGCCATCGTCTCTCCTCTGGTACAACAAGAAACACGACCGGTCACTCGCTTGGGCCAGCCTCAGGATCATCTATCAAACCCAATTCCTGGCCAGCCACAACCCCAACATCGGTAAAACAAATTGGGAATCCCGCACCGTTCATCAATACCATTCCAGGCATTCATCACCAGTGTTAGCACTACCACTTACACGGTCGGCACCTCGCACCACTTCCTCTTGTTTACTCTCGAGTCGGACAGAGAAATAACCTGAGCTGGCTTATCTCGCATCTGTTGGAGGGTTATCTTTGATTCTCCAGGCTTGGGTGCACACTTGACTGTCCCGTCCATAATTCAGCTGTCCCTTATCAGCCATCTCGATCAGAAGATCCGCCTGTATCCGTCTTTGGCCTCCCACCCTGCCTCGCGTCTTATCTTATTATTGGCTCTGATATCGGTCGCCCACTAAGCAGTACACTGGGAAACAACCGGTTGCCAGCAAGCAGTGGAACGCTGTGCATCCCTTTGCCGCCGCTCTAACAAGCTCTCGATTCAAAATCCATATCATCATCAAACTACGGTAGCCGTCTTGGCATACAGAATCGTGAGCTGTCCGTGACGGCTTTTCGGGAAAGGGCACTTGGACTTGGAGCACCCATCGACTCATTGCCCGGCTCGTCGACAGAGGCTTTGACAAGCAGTTTTGATTGATCACCATACCTGTTGACGACACGGCCGCGGCTCGTATCTCACCACCAATGCATAACCACCGAAGAAAGTCAGGCCACGGCCACAACACATCGACGACGGACGTACGCAAATTGGCCGCTTCTTCCGAGCCATCGTCAAAACACAAGAAACCGGGCACGACCAAGCGCCACATGCCTTCGAGCGCCCAGAAGTCAAGCCGCGGCCAACGCGATCGTGAGCGCGAGTGTTACGACTCTTGGCAGGATGAGAGAGAAAGCTTTCCACAGTTCTGGTGCGTTTGGCAAACACCCCCCTTCTCCTCCATGAGGAATTTTTATGTTGACCCGTCTTGCTGACTTGTTTGCCATGGTAGCATGACTTGTGAAAAGCAATTCGTGCCTCAGGATGAGAAGCATCTTTACTGCTCAGAAACGTGCGTTAATACCTTGCCAATCTCGTCAGTAGGTGATCAAGGCTACGCGTAGATCACAGTCTGACTCCTGAACATGACTTTCATATTTAAATTTGTTCGCGGCAGCTAACATGGACCTGTCTAGTTGTCGACGCGTTGATCAGAACTCAACCTCGCATTCATCACAGATGAAGACATACTCTGTCGGCGGCATCCACTCCTACTATGGCCCGGGACCAACGGAGCCACGAGATATAATTCCTCGAGCTTCACCATCTCGCCCCAATTCGATGCACTTGAGCCAGTCCCCGCCGGCGTCACCGGGAACAGGGGTGACGGCTCATCATTCCAGCGCTCTTTCAGCACTCCGATCACTGACCATCGGTCCGCCGAGCCCGCCCTCTCCCATTGGAAGCAATGGTGGCGGCAGCCTGTGGCCCTTCAGTCGAAGTGTTGCAACATGCCCAGCAGGATCCTATCGACGCCCCTCAGGACCGCATTTCTCGTCAACCTATGACGCGAGCTACCATTACAGCACCGACGCCTACGACACGGGCTCCAACGCGCTAGATCGACCACTACCAACTCGCCATCCTGGAGCCTACTCAAGACCCAAGAGTATTGAGCTGGTGACTCCCGTATTGGGCCGATAATGACTTGCTGGTCCTGCAGCTGTCTACTTGTGGCAGGGGTTCCCAGTCCAAAGCCAAATTGAAATTGGACTGGAACTGGGATACTGTGCCAGAGGTCGGCACGGTTAGGCAGCTGTAGATGGATGGATGGATGGTGGTGGTGGAATTTTTCAATCCCAACGCTGGAGCTGCCCTGTCACGGTCGGATACCATACCTTGTGCCAGACTTCCTTGGTCTTGGCAGGTCGCCATTTGCGGGGTTGCAGGGATCAGATCGGCAATGTGTCCAGGAGGGGTGGGCAGGACCTGCATGGACCAGCCCGGGTTGCCAGTCTCGGCTCACTCGGTCTATCTACCCAAGGTGTTTTTATTTTTTCCTTCCCTTTTCCCCATTTTTCTAAGCTCCTCTGTTTTTCGAGGATGTGCCTGGCAACTACAACAGGACAGGCAAAACAGGACGCATTCTATACAGAAAATGACGACACGGTGCACGAATGAATGACAAACTGTTGATAACGTGCGCTTCCAAATCAAATTCTCTACTAGTGCATCAACGAACACTGGCAAATGGTTGCCTTTGTTTGCATCTCCACGCTCCGACGTCCATGCTCGGCGGAGGGTGCGGGGACCGGTTCAGTTCATATGAGCAGAGCATATTGTTTTTACTTTATCTTTAGTTGCGGGAGGTGGACCTGGGACTCGGGTTCCTGTTTCCGGGATACTTTGCATAACTTGGAGAGCAGTAGCTGTAGCCCTGCACAGTTTACTTTCTTCCAGCGACGGAGCATATCAACCGTGGCTTGATGCCTGACCAGGAAAGGCAGACACGAAGCAAAAAAAAAAGTACAGAGTACAGCGTTCTTACGACTAGGGTTGGAAGTTGGGGTGATTCGTTTTCCATTGCATCTTTTCATTGGCACGGGTTTAGATTTGAAAAATTTGAAAAATCCCAGGCAGCGCATGTTGAGGCCAGCTAGGTTGGATCATAGGGAGCAATACACGGTTAGGCAAGCATTAGGTACTGTACCTGAGTGAATTGTATGTATACATGCAGTCGGCAAGTCTTGTTGCAACTGACGTAGCCTTACATGGAGCCCTGACGTCCCACGTGCATGACCGTGCGTACGAATCACGCGATGAAGTGGCAAATCTACGCCACCGCCTGATTTCGAAAAAAAAGTCCACGCAAGCAACGAGACGCAAATTCAAGCAGTATATTCTGCTACCGAACCAATCCATCTAGGACGCATAAAAAAGAAGCCCCCAAGATACAAACCAGCCAGATGCCGCTACCAATTTCACTAACCCCCAGATCTTTCTCCCAAGTACAGGAGAAAAAAAGAAAAAAGAAAGAGGAGATGGGGTAGAAACCGAGATGATACATACAAACTTGACTGCCCTATGACAAAAAAACAAAAGGAAAAAAAGAACCAAAACAAAGGGGGGGGGTGCTTCTCTCTCTCACCGCGCTCTCGAGCTCGCCATTTCTCCGTACCGGCCTCTGTGCTTCGTCGTGTCATAAGCCTGCAAGACGCGCGTTTGGCTCTCGTCGGCCTGCGAAAAGGCATAGCCGCGCTGCTTGCGCATTCGCTGCACTTGCCGGACTTTGCGGATCGCCTTCTGGAACTGTTCCATTCTAGATAGAGAGAAAAAAAAAAAAAAAACAATTGTTAGCCGTCTGCGCGTTGCGCTCGTTCTGGGCCACGAATCTTTTGAAGGGGGGAGGGAGGATAAAAGCGCCTTCGCTTTATCAACGTACCTTGGACGATAATCTTGAATGTTGTACTTCTGAATCTCTTGGATGTGGTGGTACGTTTGTGGTCGGTACATGCGCTTGGCGTATTTCCACGCCACGTCCCGGATCAGACACATTACTGCTAGCGCGACGGTCTGGAGCCAGAACACGGGGCTTTCGTATAGTCGCTTGACGACGCCGTGGTACTCCATGGAGAAGTGCACCATCGGTGACAAGGTCCCGTACACGGCGATGAAGACGTACCAGACGGCCATGCTGCCGGGGATGGCAAGCACGTGGTACTTGGTCCAGTTGTTTGTGATCAGAGCTGCCTTGCCCAGGACGGTGAGCAGGACTGCGCCGTACAGCGCCGTTCCCCAGACCCAGTGGCCAGCCACCTTGCCGTCGCCCTGGATGAGATCGCCGTGCCAGATGCGGACCGAGAACATGTACAGGATGAGGGAGTGGTAGAAGGCATTGGCTATCCACTGCGCAAACGTCTTCAGCTTGAAGAAGTAGTTTTTCTGGCCCATTATGTACAGCTGGGGATACCGGTCAAGCAAGCGAGCAGAGATGAATTGATCCAGAATGCCCAGGACCAAGGGCGGCAGAACGGTGTAGAAGACGTTGTAGAACGACAGCGTCCAGGACTCGTAAATGACTTGTCCCGAGAAGACATTGTGAAAAGTATACTACGAGCCTGTTAGTAAAGCCACACATGGACACACACACACACACACACACACACTCTCTCTCTCTCTCTCTCTCCCCTCTCCTTCGGCTGCAGGATCCCCATGAGGCTTACCCAAAATTGCGTCAAGTACAGAGTAATGTTCTTGTAAAACGAAAATAGAATCGTCTTGGTGACGCGCTGGTAGCTCCAGGCACCATGGACCAGGAGCAGCTTCCGCAGGTATCTAAATTGAGCAATGGCAACATCGGCACTCCGCGCAGCCTGCAGACCCTCCATGCCGCTGATACCAACGCCGATGTGAGCAGCCTGGATCATGGACACGTCGTTGGCTCCGTCGCCGATGGCAAGCAGAATCGACTGCTTCTGATACTTCTTGACCAGCTTGACGACCAAGGCTTTCTGCAATGGCGACACTCGGCAGCAGATAACCGCCTTGCACATGATGGCCAGGTCGAGGAACAGTTTCTCGAGGTCCTTTTCCAATGCGTACGTCAAGGATTTGCCGTCAATGACCAGTGCCAGTGTTTCCGTCTCGATGGTGCCGTCCGCTTGCGTTCGAATCGCATCCAGCTTCTTTTGAATGTTGTCTCGTGTGGCAGCGGCGCTTTCCTCATTGACAATCAACAGCATCATGTCTTCGCTCAAGAGTTTGCAACTCATTCCAATGTTGATTGCCGTCTCCTGACGATCTCCCGTGAGGACCCAGACCTTGATATTGGCCTGCTGCAGAGTATGGATCGTCTCCGGGACACCATCCTGCAGGCGATCCTCGATAGCAGTGGCCCCGAGGAGGAAGAAGTCGTGCTCAATAATCTCAGCCGCCTTGTCCAATTCATCAGCTCGGGTTCCACCCACAGTTGTCGCCGCTGCGTCATGAATCTTGTACCAATCGGCAAATTCGCGCTCCGGGATCTCGCGCATGGCCAGGCAAAGCGTCCGCAATCCTTCGGACGCATACTCCTCCAGGTGTCGGAGGGTAGCCTCGACGTGAGGATTCTGGTCGTGGAGACGCTCCAAGATGACGGTATCGGCACCTTTGCAGTAGATCCGGATCTTGCCATCGGGGCATCGATAGACTGCCGACATACGCTTACGGGTAGAGTTGAATTCGCACACGGCCAGCAACTCGTACTCGAGCTGCTGACCGCCTACCTCAATAATGACTGATTTCGGTTTTCGAGCCGTGAAACGGTACCCAAGATCCAGCGCACCTTGCACCAAGGCACCTTCGTCGGGAGACGCCGCCTGGTACCTGATATGCCCCTTCTCGTCCATTTCCGGAATGACGGTGTGGCAAGTGGCCAAGAGAGCCAGGAAGTGGTCGATGGCCATGGCAGATTCGTGTCCTTCGGCTAGGTTGGCTCGGAGCCTGTTGAAGTTGTGGATGCCTTGTTGATCATCCGGCTCGGAAGCGCGGCGATCCTCGGGAGCGTCGTCGGCGTATTGGAGCCCTGCAATGGTGCATTGCTTAAACTCCATCTGATTGCACGTCAGGGTACCAGTCTTGTCGGAGAAGACAAACTCAACCATGCCCAGTTCCTCGACCAAACTAGACGTTCGACACGTTGCCGGTGTGTCAACCTTGTCATAGTACATATCCAGGTCGTCGTTGATGAGAATTCCGTGCCAATATTTGACCAACTCGACGGTAACAAACAATGAGATTGGGACGAGCGACGAGAAGAGTACCCAGTATGTGACCATGTCCCTAATAAAGGTTTTGGCAACCTGGCCGGCACTGTCGATCTTGTCCAGGTAGAGATATTCGAGAGAGTTTCCGTGTACGCTGCGCATGATCAGATCTCCCACAGTGCAGATGACACTGAGGGCCAAAAGCATGCCAACGAGGACGAGGACCAGCCAGTTGAGCTTCTTTTCGACCTTGGTTCGCTTGATAGGAGCTGCCGTAGCATTTCGCATGAGTTTTGTCTCGTGGCCAGTAAATACAACGACGCCATGAATCCAGGGCGTGTTTCTCAGAGTGGCACCTCGAAGAAGAAGCTGTTCGGGATTTAGAGCGAGCTCTTTCTCTCCGCCACCAGCTTGCATCGTCAGGGTTGCCTCGTAGGTGTACAGGCTGCTGTTGGGCTGTTCTGATTTGATGCGACCACCAAGCCTGCTCAACTCGCTCGGGGAGACCATGGAGGACGTCTCGGGCAGGGCCTGCTTGATCTTCAGATTCGTTTCGCCATCAAGATTCGCTGTTTCGATATAACAGAGACCTTCAGGTTCAGAACTAGCCAGAAGAACCAGATCGGCGGGAAACGGCTCCTCCGACTGCACGCGGACAATGTCTCCCACCGAAACGTTGATCCATTTCGTTTCGTCGAAGCTCGATCCGCGCAAAACTCGTGCCTTGGACGTATTCAATGCATTGTCGGCTTGTTTTCTCCGGTAATCCTCCACTAATTCTTTACCCGCTGAAATCAGAAGCACAATCGTCAAGGGCGCAATGGTAGTATATCGATTCGTCGGTGAGAGACCCGGAATCTGCTGCAAGGCAGCCGTGAACAAGAAGAAAATATTGGCGAATTTGGAGAATTGCTCGAGGAGAAACTTGGGCATAAAAGTGGCAACGTTGTATTTGGCAGTGGAGATGTGGTTGTCGACGTATTTGTTGGCCGCATTGGCCGGCGGGTTATTGAGATGAATGATTCGTGGTCCAAGGGTCGAGGGATCTGGTTTGCTGCGGCCAAAGCCAAATTTGAAGTTGCCCATATCAAAACCTTTGCTCTTTTGCCCTTGTTGAGAGCGGGCGCCGGATGGAGCGCCGCGCTCTTGTCCCTGTTCTGTCAATGGCAAGTCCATTTCTGAGTACCCTTGGCCCATGCCGAGCCTTTTCTTGACTTTTCCTAGAAAGCCCCCGCCCAAGTTCAGCACGCTGTTTCGATTCCTGGCATTGTTCCGGCTGGCCGAAGACATGCCCTCACCAGCCCCTCCATGTTGATAATATGAAGCACCGTCGGCGGGATAGTCGTCAAAGTCGTCAGCATAACGCTGGTAATTGCCCAGCTCTGATGTCTGGCTGTACTGCCGGTTCAGGTAGGGTCCAGTCGCTGTCTGACTTGGGCTTGAGAGAGCGTGACTAGCGCCAGCGGAGTGAGCTGCAGGTGGACTTGATGCGCCGACAAAATCATCATACGAGACCGAAGGTCGGCCTTGTGCTTCTTGATCGCGGCTGTAGCGTCGCATCAAATCGTCGTCGTCCAACGTTGACCTCTGACCGCCGCTGTAGACGGGCTGGTCATTATCTAGATCGAGCAGCAGGTCGTCACGGTTTGCAGATGATCCGCCAGGGTGACCTCCTGTCGGTCTTCCAGCCATGCTGGAGGATGAGCAATGCTCAAGCAGTCGGAATGGGGCTGGGCTGTGCGGCGCATACAGAGTCGATTGTCGGAGCCGAGGCCAGAGGAAGACGAAAGTTGAGTAAAATCAATCGCGGGTGAGACAACAGCTACGGCGGCCCGTTGGCTGCGATGGGGAGACTGATCGGGAATATGTCGTGGGTTGGACGGCGAGTAGCTGGGAAACAAAGTGTGAGATGTCGATGCCAGGATGGAGACTAGAGATTCTGGAAATTCAAGTGCCAACGTGCCAAGCTAGCACCGGACGTTGGTTGGCTGGTTGGCTGGCATAAGCCATCAAGCTTTGGGGGACCAAGGTACGGGTGCTTGCCAGGCGGTGTGGGTGCTCGGCCAGGTGCCTACCTAGGTACCTACCAAAGGTACTAAACTAATTTGGGGGGGGGGGGGGCCATGGCGGGCAAGCTCATCTTCTGACCGCTCCGTACATAATAATACACAGTGTGCCTGGCCCCTAACCCTAAGGTAGGTAGGTACCTAGGTACTTTACTTTACTTGTCCGTGTCCATGTCCATGTCCATGTCCATCTCATTCATGCGGCGTAGCGTTAGCAAGGGCCTAGCGTCAAAGGATTTGTGTTCAATATGCAGACGAGGCAGGCATCAAGAAGAAACGTTCAAACATCAATTAGGCGACAACGCCCTTCTTGTCTCTTGTCTGTCCCTTCTTTGTCCCCATCTTGTTTGTTGTGCGACCCGGCAGACGACGATGGAGCCGCGCGCAAATTCTTTGTTTATAGTACTCCACTCGGAGAGCTCTCACGCATGGGTCATGGATCGCTACCTATTCGGAGCAAAAGTAGGCAAATTCTATCAGCCTTGGAAGAGTTCAGAGGAGCATTGATAAACAAGCTTGAGCAGTGTTGGCAGGTGGCAGGATTACTAATAGCGAGTGGCCATGCTGACACTGACGGCGCCCCACGCTTCCACGCTTTGATTGGCAGCCAGCCAGCCCACCCTCAGCCGCTCCCGTCTCTTATACACCCAATCACTTTGTACTTTGTCACTGTACTGACCGCCAGGCCACCCGAGCTTGCTCCATCTGAATCCTTCCACGTTTCACCATCAAAGCATCGCAGTCTTTCTTTTTTTCTTTTTTAAAACACATCGTCAGCGTACCGGAAGGGAACCCACTTGCCATTCATCGCAAGAGTTATCGAAGCAGGGGTCCACCCGCTCGTTACCTTGCCCTTTACCCCAAGATTTGCCACAGATACCGCCGCTCAGCCATGGTTTGCGGAAAATGCCAGAAGCTATCCAAGACGACTCTGGCCACGCCAGATGTCAAGAAGAAGAGTGAGATGTACTATGGATCTCCTGCGGCATCTTCCTCCAAGGCATCCGGGTCGAAGGCCGCCACGCTTGGGCAGACCGGCGTGGTGAAGGTACGTGCTCTAGTCCATCATTAATCGCCCTTCAGATGCCTGTAATTATGTGTATGGATACAGTGGGTGACTGGGTGCTGATATTATCGTAGAGCAAATTGCTGTCCAAGTCGGCTAAGAATCCGTATGCTCAATACTCAAGGTTTGCCCGCCCCATGGCCCCAAAAGCATTCCGTCTTTCGCAACATGTCGCTAACCGCGTGGTAGTTCGTGTGCAAAATGCAAAACAAAGGTTTCTCAAGGTCACTCATTATGCCAAACCTGCGCATACAAAAATGACTGTATGTTGTCGGGAATTCCCCACGCATCAACGGACCGTTGGTGGTCAAACACATATTGGGTCACATACGCATATACACTTTTTTTCTTCTTTTGGCTCGCAAAGTAATGCAGTGGCATGATATATCTATATGGTCGAAAGCTTCCAAGATCCCCTCCATCATGGAACGTCAATCAACGCATCAACTAACGTCGTGATACCAGCATGCGCCATGTGCGGCAAGCCGAACAAGAAGACAAAAGCGCACACTGCACCTACTGTCACCGGGCAGAAATTCACGCTAAAGTAAGGCGTGCTGCGCTCAGATTGATTATCCCGTGAAAAGGGGATTACGAGGACGGATGTACGTTCTTGGGGTCACGAGTCACGAAAGGAAGATGTGGCTCAGGTGGGACGAGGCTTCGTTTGAGAAATGAAGGTGATTTACCCATACTCCAAGCTACTCATCGGCATCACATGTCCATTAGGACACTGGTCATCGAAGCCGTACAAACCTCATTCAGAAAATCACGCTGCTTGAACAAATATGCTCTCTAGCTGACCCGCAAGCACGAATCTCCCAAGCCCTCCTGTCGAGAGACGTGAAAGTGTATAGTATTACAGCCAACAGCCAACAGCCAACAGCCAAAAGTGTCTGGCCACATTGTGCACATGAACAAAGATATGGACAACGTCAGAAGCACAATAATACTACAGCTAAAGACTTTTTAAAACCCCACCAAATGTAACATAGCACCGCTTCAATACTAGCAACAATGGCTTTTTTTATTTTTTTTTGCACACAACACAAAATCCACGACGATACAATCGCTTCCCATCAAGGCATAATTCCGTAGCCACGGGAAACCTCAAGTCTTTCTCCCGCGCGTTGCTTCTCAAAGAGCAGACTTGGTGGTCCTATTCAATACCTTACCCAGCCACTCGGCAATGCGAGCATTCACCTCGGCACTAGCCTCGACCAAAGCCCAGTGCGAAGCATCGACCTCGACGCGCGAAAGGTCAGTGAAGAAACGCTCCATCCCAGCAGACATGGAAGGCGGCAGCGCGGCATCCCGCGCCGCGCCGACGAACAAGGCCGGCTGCTCGATGCGGCGAAACGTCGCGACCAGCTCAAGCTCCTCCTCGAAGTTGATCTTGCGCGTGCGGTACCAGTTGAGCGGCCCGCGCAGCGGCGGCGCAGCCTGCAGCATGTACTGCGCAGCGTAGTAATCCACCTCGTCGGCTCCGACGACGGGAGAAGCACCCAGGCGGTCCAGGTCGTCGAGGCGGACGCCGTCGGCGGTGGTAAAGGCCACCTCGCCGCGGGGCCCGCGCCCGCCGAACATGCCGTTGAGGAAGCACCGGATCTGCCGCTCGGTCCGGAGCCTCTGCTCGACCTCGGGCCCGGCCAGCTGCAGCTGGTACTTGAAGTTGGCGACGCGGCCGGCGGCGATGTGGTCCTCGAGCGCGAGCCACGTCGGGCTCGGGGCCGTGAAGGGCGTGCACACGCTGAAGACGGCCCTGACGACGCCCGGGTGCCAGAGGGCCATGCGCCAGGCCAGGAAGCCGCCCCAGTCGTGCCCGCCGACGATGATCTGCCCTGCGCCGACGAAGCGCGCCGCCAGCTCCCTCATGTCGTCGGCCATGCTGCGCAGGGAGAACTGCCCGAGGTCGTCGGGGCGCCACGTCCCTGCGTATCCGAGCATGTCGGGCGCCACGACGCGGAACCCCAGCGCCATGAAGTAGGGAATCTGGTGGCGCCAGCCGAAGCCCAGGTCGGGGAAGCCGTGGAGGAGGAAGATTGTGTCGAGGGCGTCCTGGTGCGGCTCGCCTACGATGTAGGAGTATGTCTTGCCGCGGATCTGGGCCGTTTCGTCGCGGACCCGCGGGTCGTGCGGGACAAGCTTGCTTGTGTCCATCTGTAGATGAAAACTCCCCTTTGCTTCTTCGATGATTGCTCTTTTGTGTGTGTGAAATAGAACCCCCCTGGGAAAAGATAAAGACAAAGATGTGAAACCGATCCAACTGACATTTTATTCCGAAAAGCGTTCCCTCAGCCCGGCGTTTATATAATTACCCGACCTACCTACCTACCTAGGCAGGCAGGGGCGGGGAAAAGAACCCCAACGGTCGAGGGGGGTTGCTTCGCCCAGCCCCCCGGACCGCGCCTGATCGATATTTTAATCTTTATTCTGCAGAGATGATTGGTTTGGCGTACTGTAGCCCGCACATGGCGGGGGACAGCCTCGGAACGTTTCGTCATGATCCCGCCTTGTCATCCATCCTTCGGCCTCCACCGGATGGGGAGCCCAGCACGCTGTTCAATTGGCATCGTACCACCGGCGGGCGAGCGGGCTCAGCCTAGGCAGCATCAGCAGGGGCGTCAGTTGATGTTGGACGGCCGGGGCTCAAAGGGGGGGGGGGGGGGGGGAGAGGG
>KQ061793.1:46926-61560 GCA_001008035.1 Atkinsonella texensis
GGTAGTGAGCGAGGCTTTCGTGACAAGTGCAGTCAAAATGGAATCGAAGCTGACGGGGTGTCGCCCGCGGCAAATGCAATCGCCCTCCTACAAGTCACCATCCCACCTGCGGCACGCCAAGCCATGTTCAACACGGCCACAAATCCCATGCTGCTAGTAAACCATATTACAAGAGCGGCGCCGCTTGAACTTCTGTCAACCACCATAGCAAAGCCCAGACACCAGACCTAGTAAATCACCATATCCTCATCAGCCTCGACCACAACATCCCCCGACTCATCGTGCGGATCATGCTGCGCCGCAGATTTCGAATCCTCGTCGTCGTCCTCACCTGCACGACGATGTTTCTCAAGCCTCCCCAGTGATGCCAGCTCCCCATCTCCTGCCTCACCCATCTTGTCCCCGCGTGAACGTGAATTTCCCTTTGAATATCGGCTTGCCCGCCGCTCTTTCGAGGCCCTAAAGTCATCTTCCTCCTTTGCTATCGCTCTCTTGACTTCGCGGATCTGTTCGTCAATCGTGTCTTCCTGGTCAGCAGTTCTTTTCCAGGGCAAGTAGTACTGCTACGAGTTAGCACCAAAAAAAAAAAAAAAAAAAAAAAAGTCATCATGCCACATTTCAAGACTCCGCGACCTACAATGGCAGGCTTGGCCTCCGTCTTCAGGAACTTGGCCATGGCGAGCATCTTGGAATGCTTGTGCCGCATCTGTAACATCCAATCAATACCGTTCTCGGATACAAGCCGTGAGATCAGTAGGGAGAAAAAAAAAACTCACAACTTGCTCTTGGAACCGAGCCTGCTCGACCAGCCGGCCCTCGCGTATCTTGGCCAATCTCTCCGCCCTCTTCTGGTCATCTTCGTCCCTCTGTTTTTGCAGCCTCTCCTGCTGCCGTCGTTCAATTTCCTGGCGCCGCTTGTGCTGTGAGTTCGTGCCCGTCTGGCTGAGCGTGCTGAGCAAGCCGCCGAACAAGCGCTTCCCCCGCTTCTTCTCCTCCTGTAAGCTCGACTCCCGTCGATCTCGCGATGCGTCAGGTCCTGATGGCCCTGGATGAGCCGGACTTTCTTGACGCTGTCCTTCTGATACTGGCGCCAATGCTTTCTCGCTTGTGCCTTGTCGCTGTCTCTTGGCGTGGTTGTCCTCCTCCTCGTCACTTGGAGATGCCTTCCTCTTGAGGGCGGTGTCCTCGCTTGTGGAAGCATGCTCGTCTTGCTTTGGGGGCTCGTCAACGACCTGCGGGCCTCTGCAATCGATCATTTAGTCACTGCGTCTGCGATGAACGGGTGCGAGCAGTTAGGAAAGCACGGAACTTACGCCTCTTCCGTGGCCATGATGTCGATACCTCGCAGCTTGCGAACTATCGCATTCCTGTTTCCGGCACGCGAAGTCCTCTCGCTGTCATTCCTGGCCTTCTTTCGTGCATGCGCATATCAGCACGGTGGTTGCGGCGTGACCTGCAGTCGTCCCATCGGCTTCAGGCGCAGGAGCCCTTGTTTTGACGGATAACTGTAGCCTGGTTTCGCTCCCAGGATCTATGTATCTGATACTCCGTACTCGGTATCGAAAAGCCAAACAAATGCAGCTGCAAATGCAACACGAGGGCCTAAGCCCATTGTGGCTTGCAGGTGGGTCCATCGCTGTCAGCTGTCTTGTCCATTGATTGGCCAGCATGTCCGCGCCGCGAACTCACCGCCACAGGAAGCAAGGCTGTGGGAGCTGGAGAGAACTTTCCATCTCCATCCCAATAGCCGCATCACTCAAAAAGCGCAAGTACACATCTTCCATACTTCCAGCGCCGGCACCACTACGACAGAGGAAGCAGCTGGCTTGTTCCATATACCCCCTATCCCACCCGTGGTCACATTCTCTTTCCTTCTCTCTTCTCAGTCCGCCATGTCCCGCCATCACCCGTAAGTCCAACCACACTTAAGTCCAACCACACTTCCACCATCCAAACAAGCCGAGCAATACACATCACTAACCTCGTCTCCGGCCAGCGACCTCGTAATGTGCCGGAAACAATCCGGCATCGCCATCGGCCGCCTCTGCGACAAGTGCGACGGCAAATGCCCCGTCTGCGACTCCTACGTGCGCCCCACGACTCTCGTCCGTATCTGCGACGAATGCAGCTTCGGCAACTACCAAAACAAGTGCGTCGTCTGCGGCGGCGAAGGCATCTCCGATGCGTTCTACTGCTTTGAGTGCACGCGCCTAGAGAAAGATCGCGATGGATGTCCGAAGATTATAAATCTGGGTAGTTCGAGGACAGATGTTCGTTTTGCGTTCCCCATTTTGCTCTTGGAAAACTTTCAGTTTGCTTACCTACCTTCGTGGCACAGCTGTTTTACCAAAAGAAAACGAATCGGTCGGCGAATTACTAGCCTTGGAGTGGCCCGGGTGGGGCTCAATTTCTTATTATTTCTCAAACATTGGTATTTTCAGGAGCAGACGGCTAGAGGCTGGAGGCATGATTTTAAGCACTGCTGATCAGAGTAGCCGACGTTTTTTTTAAGGCGTTGTGGAGTATTACAGGGGGGAAATGTTGCCGGAGATTGTCGTCAGCTGTCTGTCTGGGAGTTCAGATTAGGACAAAAAGCAGCTCGGGGATATAGTATCCAATCTTCAGTTGATTGCTACCGGCAAAGAATTAAGACGGACAAAGGGAAAATATTCAAGATTCCGCTGCATATCCAGATGTAAAGTTCTGTACTGTGTCTGACAGAATGGTGCTCCTCGAGCATCCCACATGATATATGCAATGGCTAAGCTACTGATTTAGTGGTGAAATTCGTGACAATATTACCCCAATGGTGAATTAATGTTACAAAAGAAATTTCCGCATCAACCTCATAAAGAACTCCTCAAGATGCTAGGAATAGAAAGCGCGTACGACCAAGCCTGGGCCGATCAGCTCCCTCATATGTAACTGACCTTGGTGCCCATTCCCGCGGTGGCCAGTACTTTTTTCCACGAAGCGCTCAGTATTCTTTGAACGCGCTGACGAAGGCCCTTGTGGCCAAGCATAACAAGAAACCCTACTAAAAAGGCCAAGAATCGCATGAGCAGTGCCGGATTGCTGTTGAGAGAAGCGGCGAGCTCCTGAATTGAGGTTCGCAGCCGTTCCATGATCATGGTAGCTCGGGCAGTGAACGTGGGAGGCGACACCGCCTTGCCGTTCCGCCGTGATGATATAGAAGACTTGTTTGGTCGAGGTTGTGTTTTGCTCTGGCAAACTTTCTTGCTGTTTGTAGAAAGTGATTCGACTCCATAGTCAACTCCACTTGCTTCCTTTTCTCTTTCTCGTTTGATCCTCTCGTCCTCCAATCTCTTCCGCTCTCGGGCCTCGTTTGCCGCTCGTTGCCGCCTGGCCTCTTCGACCTCACGACGCAGCTCCTCTTCCTGTCTCTGGCGCTCCTCACGCTCCAGGCGGTCCTGCTCTTGTTGTTCCTCCTGCAAGCTCTGCAATGCCTGCAGAAAAGCGTCTCTACGTTCTTCGTCCAGAACAGCGCTCACGCTGATGAACTCGCGAGCGTAATCCCACTCGTTATTCCGTAGTAGAACATGGAGGGTGTATAGTTCGAGAATCTTAACCCGAGCACTGAGGTCGCGGGGTGTATTTGCGCCGCTAGTTCCAGGAGCCGGTGACCTGTATCGCGAGCCTGTGCGCAACCCAGGTGCCGGCGACCCGTTGAACTTGCCCGCCAGATCGAAGTTGGGGTTTGTGGTAGTTGCTAGGTAGGTCTCCAGACGACGTTGATTTACGACCTGATCTCGAGCATGTGCGAGAAGAAGAGTCGCTCTGCAGGACAACAACAACAACAACAAGGTTGTGTTAGTATTTCAAGTAGTCAATTCGCAAACGTACTATCTCATGAGGAATGAATGGATTGAAAATCGAAATGAAAAGGGTGTGCTTACAGATTGATGACGACGTCGGCGTCTACGTCGCCCTCCACATCGTGGTAACCATTGTGGACGACCTCCTCCCAAACCTGGCCCTCGCGTACCTTTGTACACAACGCCCTCCATTCCTGGTTTCCAAACGCATCCTTGCCCTCTTCGGGGTTCATTTCCAAAATAGCATTGAGAATAGTCAGGTACAGGCTCCACACCTTGATTCGCGTGGTCCTCGAAGCAGAGGCCACGGGTGCCGGTTCGCCATCATCAGCTGAACCAGGCGGGAAGATTAGCGGCGTCAGGGTAGTGAGCGCCTCGGGCAAGCGACGCGTCAAGAACAAGGTTGAGGCTTGTCGATATGTCTTGGATATCTGAGACGTGTGCTTCGACGCGGTCGTGGACGAGCGCATGGAGGCAATCGACGAGGAAAGAATGTTGTGGCTGTATGCGTCCGAGGTCGAGGCAGTCATAGTGGGACTGCCAGCTCGCAGATGCGATCCATTGACTGACGAGAGCATGGCGATGGGGCATTCAGCAAGCGTGATGGCTATATCGGACTCAGCATGGACATTCAGCTAGGTTTAAAAAGGACAATGCGGAAGGTGGTCGTGTGTTTGCTGCGAATAGGCCCGGGCCAAATGGTGGACAAAGCTAGTATGGGCGGAGGAATGCTACTCGATAGTCCTCTTCGAGTCTGGGTTCGGCGGCAAGTGTGTACAGACCACAACCGGCGGGATGAAGCCCAAGCAGACGACGTTTGAGAAGCGGCCGAGTGTAGAGAACAAGACGAACTCGTGGCTGCCGCAAGTCCTAGGATTTCTGCATCACAAGAATCTCGCACCAGCCCACAAGGACAGAATAGAGAGAAAAGAGCAGGAATGGGGAGAACGGGGAGAACGGGGAAGGGAAGACAGCAGGATTGAAGCCCGCGTGCCCGAGCAGGCTACGAAGACGAAGGCTGATCAAGTGAGGAGCGCGACATGTGGTTCCGGCCGCGGACGATGGGGCAGGCATGCAGGCATGCCCAGTTGGGAAGATTGTGGTGGGTGGCTGGCGCACGACTTTTTAAGTGGGACATGATAACCCACGATCAGGCCGACAACAACATCAGTACACATATAAATAACCACGCCGAGAATAAATGCTGGAAAATAAACACTGAGAGAAGGGTTTTTATAGACATTGAGATTATTTCTTCTTTGTCGTTATACCATTAAATTTAGTAAGAATACACATAACAAAGAAGTTGGCTAGTGTTGATGACAAGTCGTCACGTCTCAATTAAAAAGTCCCCAAGAGTGGGTTTTCTGCTCGGCACAGCAACGCCCACGTCGAGCCGAGGCTCTGGAAAAGGTGGGGCGCTGATCGCGATTGGGGTTCGCGGTCGGGTTCGCGGTCGGGTTCGGGGGCTCACCGCGCTGCACAACTTGACACTTGTCCCACCGGACGAATTGGCGGTGGGGCCGGGTTATTACGGCGGTTGACCTCGGCGGTGACAAGTGAAAAGTATCATGTCAGCCTCCGCCATGCGTCACAAGTTGTCTATTCCTCAAGGCGGGTAAGCATGCACATGGGTGTATCCTATTGATACATACAATTGCACAGATCGGGGGATGATGAGACCGTTTAGAGTACGGCGATGCGCCTGATAGTGGCGTGGGTGTTCTTTGCTTCCATTTCTTTGATAACACTGCTTGGCAAAGTAGGAATCGACAAATTGACGCGGGCATCTCAACTGGTCATGGTATCGAGATCATAAGGCGTCAGCCCACTGACTTTGAATAATAAGTCACGGTATCTTGTTCAATATGTAGAAGCTGTGCAGATCTGGAGTTTCCAAATAGCAAGCCCTTGCCGAGCTGCTCCTCCATGGTATCAAATAATTCCAACTCCTCGCCACCCAATGGTGAAAAAAAATCCCGAACCTCAACCCAGAGAATATGTTGCAACGAATCCCACCCAACAAAGGCAAACACTCGCTATTTCTTTGCAGCGGCACTAACACCACTTGGGCTGGGCCACCCCATCACGACTTGGATCGCCTCGACCATCTCCTCCTCGACCCGTCCAAGCTGCCTTCATCCCTTGCCACAATGATGCTATCCTCCCTCTCGGGCACCGACGCCCCGGACCCCATGAGCTGCTCCTCTAGCAGCCAGCCTGCCTCGACGGCAAAGCAAACAATGTCAGCCGCAGAACCAAAGCACGGGACACTCTCGTCCGCGTCTGGGTTCAAGTAGGTCCACATGTCTGCCGTGCATTTCTCAAAATGCTTCAGCTCCTTCCGGTCGCCTTGGAAGTGGCCCAGCAGGTACTCGTAGAGGTACGCCAGCCACAGCACGTTTGTGTAAGGCGCGTACGCTTCCCAGCAGAGCGGTCCGTCCACTCCCTTTGCGTACGGTATTCTGTGCGCCTCCGGCGGCAAGCACTTGCGGTCTGCTCGGAGCATAAAGGATCGCATCTGGCGGTAGACTTTGCATTGCGGCGCGTGCGTGCTGGTGAATAGGCTTAGGTCACGCTCCAGGTCGTACGCGATGGGCTTCGCAAAGTCTATGGAAACGTCTTCTGCCCGCGAGAGGCCATAGTCAAGAATGGTAATGTCAAGACCCGAATAGCCAAAGTGCCGTGTCTCTTTGGCATTCTTCTTGATTCGAGGCTTCACCTGCCTTACACAGATGTTGCCCTCGTGCAGATCGCGATGCTGAATCAGTCGGTCAGATTTCATCAGATACCTAGTGCAGGGTTGCTGTCGCAGACGTACCTCGAACATGGCAATCTCCTCAGCCCTAGCCAGGGCTATTGCCTCCAGAAAGAATATGTCCCAAAGCTGACTCTCGCTGTTCAGCACCCAGTCCTCCAACGCAGTGCCTGCGTCACCCAACTCGACAACTAGGAACTTCGTATCGTCCAGATATCGGCTCGGTGAAGGGTAAAATTGCGCTCGACCAGGATCCTCCCTCTTCATCCGCCTCTGGAACGCCTGATGCGTCTCCAAGAGTGCTCTGGATGTTCTCCCCTGCACGAGGTACCTTTCCTTGTAGACCACAAACCCTGGTACATCCGCCAACCATTCCGAGATCTGGAGCTCGCCGTTGATGTCGTCCTCGGAATGCGGCTCTTCGTCCACTAGTCTTGACCGTACCTGGGCTTTCGTCTGGGGCTTTATCGGCGAGGGCATCCGGATCACCTTAATCACACTAGTTCCTCGCTCATTCGTCACGCGATACACCTCTGCATATGACGCCTCTGCAATCTTTTCTATCCGATCACCCGGAGGACACACTTCATCCCAAGACAGGACGCGCAAAGATCTATCTGCGAGCGAGTCCTCAAGCGATCCGTCTTCTCCATTTCCTCTGTCCTGTGAGCTTCTTGCGAAAGCAACCTGCGGGTCCTGGCCTTCGCCAGTCAATGCAGTTTGACCCTCTTGGGTAACTTCGTCCTCCGAAGCGCCGGGAGGATGTGTCAATTCGTCCCGAATCTGAATACGCTTGCTTTTTCGCGGTGATGGCTGCAGCGGCTTGGCTTTGACCTCTATCTGAACTCCCGACAGCTTTTCTGTGATGCAGTCGACTTCGCGGTCGATCTCAGCGGCTGTTGGTTTGCGGATCGGACTCTGAGGCAGTTCGACGAACATGCGCTCGGCCTTGGTCCTCGTAGACCTTTTCCCATACTTGATTGTCGATTTCGTCCTCGTCATGTTGTGTTGCGGCGCATATTGTTGCATGTACGGAGTACTTGTTGGACGAATGCGCCAGGACTTCAATGAAGCTCGGTGGATAATTGGAGATGTTGGTTGGCGGGGCAACCAGCCTCTGACCTTTCCCCTAGATGTGACGTGGTGTCGGTATACTGAGCAATTAAACGCGGACCAACTAAGCCCAAAACGGAAAGTGATACCTCGACATACTATCCGTAATTTCTCTTGCAGATGTACCTCGTCAACTTGGCGCAGAATACATTAAACTAAAAGAAAGGATGTGTACATGCAAACTAGTATACAAGAGTACATATTTTGCTATAGCAGACACATAAAGTCAGAGAAGTGCCTTTATACACAAATTAGTGTAAAAAAATGCATCTTTTATTGTAGCAGATATTTAAAGTTAGAGAAGTACCTTTAAATATAAATTAGTATGGAAAAGTACATCCCCTGTTTTTAGTGCCTCCTGCTTAGGAATCTGAGGGGGGGCATCGTAAGAAGTGCCTACCTCTGTGGAAAATTGGTTGGAGAGGTATCTCTTCATTTTGATTTTGTTGCTGCTGTGCGTCTAAAAATCCGCCGCTGCGCGTTTAATTGCTCGTGTCGGTACCAACATCACGGCGCAAAGGTAAGTCAAAGTGGAGCAACGCTTGGAACCAACCGCCATGGTTCTTTCCCTCGCACAACCCACCTCTGCAATGTGAACCTCGACGCCTATTGAGCGAACCTGATTGCTCAACAAGGCCATTGATCGCGTACATCGCTGCCAACAGAATCTCGGCCATCGTACTGTTTCACATTTCCATCCATCTCCTGTTCCTCCCCTCACCATGGCCGCCCATGGCGAGACCGCAAAATCGAAAGCGACGGGGAGCGGATGACCTTTCTCGAAACCCGCTCCCTTCCAAAAAACCAAGGTCAAAAGGCCCGTCCCATGAGGCCTCGAACTTCTCGCCAGACTTCTACGACAACTTGTCGAAAATCCACCTCACTATTCGTGTCTTACGTGAAATCGACAGGCGAAACAATCAACACTCTCAGCCAAAATCCTTTACATCTCAAGAACGTATAAACGATTTCGCCCAGGTCACAAGAAAAGACATTCTGCAGTTAGCCCATTTTGCAAGACGTGGAGGTCCAGATCTAAGTCATCTCCGAGGGGTATGACTATCTCGCTGAATGGGTAGCTTTTCATCAACTGACCAGTGCATTGGTATCAGGTTTCAATGACCAGTGCACAGACGACAGCCTCTGCATCATCCTCTAGCAGACGCAAGCGGACAGCGTCAACCAAGGTGAAACCCACCAGACGCTCATCCGCGTATGATCCTAATTTCGAACAACATCTTATCGACCACAATATCTATCCTCTGTTTCATCGCTTCTCGAGCGGCCGCAGAGCCCCAAAGCCGGCCAACATTGAAGAAATCCGGAGGGTTCTCAAGGTCCCCAGAGGCTCTTTATCGCCATCTGTAGTACCTGAGTCGGCATTTGAGGACTTCCAAATAACAACCACCACCAAGTCTGAAGGTACTATAATGCGTAATGTCATCCCCACACTGGCAGCTCAAGCAGATATTCTAAATGAGGGACACCTTCCCTTTTTTAATTTGGACTCAATAACCAACAATATCACTGTCCACCCAGTGCCGGATTTCTTCGATGGTTTGCGGCCTGGAGATGCAGACAAACAAGTTAGAGAGGATCTTAACAACATCATCATCCCAACAAAGCATGCCAGCGTCCCTGTAGCCCCCAACTTCTTCCTCGAGGCTAAGGGCCCTACCGGCTCTGGCGACGTGGCAAGAGCACAGACGATTTCGTACGGTGCCTATGGAGCTCGAATGATGCACGCCCTACAGAATTACCTTGAGGAGAAGCCTGTCTATGATGGCAATGCCTATACGTTTTCCTCCACTTTCCTCGACGGGACGCTCAAGCTGTATGCGCACCACATTACTGCACCAACAAATCCTGGGCAGAAGCCGGAGTACTATACCACCCAACTAAAAGCTTATGCTTTAGCAGGTGATAGTGAGGTTTGGTTGGAAGGCACCGAAGCGTTCAGGAATCTCAGAAAATTAGCCAAAGACTACCGAGACCGGTTCGTCGCAAGCGCTAATGCCAAAGCCCGCGGTCAGGACACAGATGTTGCGGCCACTGTGGAGTACGATGATGCGAGCATAGCAGAGGAACCTCAAGAAGGAGGCTCGGGACCCCTTGACTCTTTCGGTTGTTAGGATCGAAGAATGAGACATTGGAGAGATTTAAATTATAAGCTTCAAAGTGTCCTCAAGAGAGCGAACAAGTGGCCCAAGAAACTCAAAAGATTGGTGCTGGGCTGGGCATCCTTCACCATGCACAAAACCAAGACAGTGCTGATCCAGGTTTCTCACAACCTGAACCTGAGGTCTCAACAGGCCTTGCAACGAGCTTCACTTCGAGTTCAATAGAGAGGGGTCGCACTGACCAAATTCCGGCTCAGCGACAGCCTAAGCTACCGCGTACCCCTTTCTCTCTTTCATCCAGTCGACTTCCTAAAAAGCGTGGATCTGTCAAAGTCGGAGGATAGATGAGGAAAGTCTGCGTTGTGTTATTTATGTGATGATTACGCCAACTCGTAAGTAATGATTGCTGGATCTGCCGAGCCCTTCGGTAGGATTGGCTGCTAATTATGCTGCCCTCAAGGAGGCATAGGACGCTACAAGTTTGAGAAGGTGCAAAGCGAGGATGGCTGTTGAAGAGGTTTTTAAGGGCTGATGACAATGCTGGGAAGGTTGTGTCGAGAGGCCCTGTGATCACAGGGTTAGGAGGTGTGAAGGGGGCACATTCGAGAGATTCTCCTCAATTAAGCCAAAACCGCTAAAGCTAAAGAAAAAGAAAAAGAAAAAGAAAAAAGTCAAATTCGTCCTCTTTGAGATCAATTGCTCTGTGTGAAGTTGCTCACAGGTCTAGGACTTTGAATCTAACAACAGTTGCTACTCGACATGAACTCGGTGATTTATACTGCACAACCTTGTTTAACAAATGCTGTGTTGGTATCTTCAAAATTTGAACGAATATAATACATAAAGGAGGCTCCCTAAGCTCACGACTCCAATACACCCTATTCATTCCTGCTCCCGTTGGTCCTTGAGATGCTTCGAGAACGGACGTCCATCTCGGTCATTGGAACCACGGGTCGTTCAATATCTGTCCCGCCCGGGCTCGCGAGGATGGCTCAAACTTCAGCATCCGCCCGACAAGCTCACTAATCTTATCGAGATCCTGTTTCGTAAATTCAGAACACCTGTCTTGATAATAATAAACGTCTTCTAGCCATGCCCGGAGCGAGCGAGGAGCGCCAGCGGCAGGCGCTCGCGCCCCCATTGTCTGCGACTTCTCTTGCCACCGATCCGGCATCTCATCGGTAGCGAGTTCCATCATTTGTGTGACGAGGGTGCCAGGGGTCACCATTATAGAGTCAAAAGGTGGCTGGCCGGTAACCAATTCGAAAAGCTATCAATCTGCTGGCATACCAAAGCATGGTGGCACAGAGTAGAGGTAAAATACCAAGCAGCCCATGCTCCACAAGTCGACGTTGTGATCTATTTGATCGCCGAATATCACTTCGGGTGCCCGCACTGCTAATGGGGTATGGAGTGTGACAGGCGCCTTGTCCTTCAAGAACGATCCGCCAAAGTCGATGATTTTGACGAATGGGGAGGAATGTAGGCCTTTGCGAAGGGCCGCTGAGAACGAAGTTGGCCGGACGAGGTAAGGCGGCATATGGCTTTCCAGCGCGGTGCCGTCTGTCGTGGTCACCGAGGCGGTCTCGGGTTTGCCGAAATGGTCGAAGAACTGCTGCTCGTTTAGGGAGTCAAGGTTGGGGATCGCGAATACCAAGTTTCTTGCGTGAAGGTCTGCGGGCGTCAGAGATGACAATGAAGATGGAGTTGATGAGACATCGACTTTACCTCCGTGCCCGATCCTATGCTGAGCGAGGAAGTCGATCCCTAGGAGGACCTGCTTGGCGGCGATCTTGGCCAAGCGCCCCGGCAGTCTCTCGTCCCTGCAAACGTCTTGGACAGAATCGGGCACATTCGGGCCTGAAAGCTCTAGGACGAGACACTTGTGCGTGCCATTAGGCCCATCCACAGCCAAGTCGTCCAGCATCTGGAGCAGATGAGCTCGGCCAGGATGATCCCCTGCGACTGCAGAGATTTCGCGCAGCACCTGGGCTTCACAGTCACTGCTGCCTTGCGACACGGGGATCTTGATGGCAACGTATCGATTCAGCCTGCCTTGACATTAGTGTTACGTGTTCGCTTTGTCACGCCACGGCGATCAACGGGGCTCACATTTCGTCTTTGGCAGCCCAGGTGGTCGAGTAGGCCCCCCAGCCGACCTTGTGAAGAATCCTGTACCTTCCATGCTGAAGACTATCGCCTAGGCTGACGGGATGGTAGCCGCCTGGTCGATAGCGATGTAGGGGCTCGGCATCGACATCACATATATGGGTGCGGAACGTGACGTGGGACACGGAGCGGCGGGCGACGGCTGCCAAGGACGACGACTGGTTCTTTTGGTTTGGGGCAGAGGCGAGTATCCTGCATAGTCTAGTCTGGTGCGCAACATGTCAAAGCACGAGTGAGCACGATGATTTTTGGGAACGGGGAGTTGCTGGTGCAGGCTACGGTCCCTGATCTTTCTCGATAGATGCCGAAATCAGGGCCTAGGAATACGTGTTGCCTGGGTATTTGTTCTATTGTTCTTGCACCCCTGATGTCGATCTATCTGGCTTGATAATTAATCACCCATGTGCAACGGGCTTTTTCCTGGGAATTACCTGGGACCCACTGTATGTGTGTGTACGCGTGTTTGTGTACCGAGTAAATAATGTATCCGTGACTTGGAGTAGTATTGACGGACCCACCTCCGGAAAGTCTCCGCAGAAGCTGCTGAGTTTCAAGTTGGGCTCAAGAGCTTCTATCCGCATCCGCATTCCCAGCCCTCGCGTCCGTCAGAAACCTCGTCAGCCATGGCGGACCTTCTCAAGAACATCCTCGGCGGCGGAAAGCCCGAGAAGGCCGCGGCGAATCCCAAAGTCGACTCCGGTGAGTCTGCAATTGCGCCAGCCCCATCTCCAGCCTTCTGCGTCGCATCCAGTGCCCTACGCAAGAGATGAGAGAAACCCCGTTCGATGCTGATCTCAATTGTGCAGACTTTGCCGACTTCGCCGGCGCTCCTGATCCTGATCCTGATCCTGTCGCCGAGCCTGTGCCCGATGCTGCGACGCTCGGAACCGCTGCGGCCGGCGTTGCTGCCACGGCCAGGCCCTACACCAAATGGTACAACGTGCACGAGCGCCACTCCCTGTCCGAGTTCAAGGCCGAGGGCGTCATTCTCGCCGTGGCCGTCTTCATCTTGGTCCTCCACGTGCTCGGCGCGCGGATGAACCGGGCCAAGGCCAAGTCGTGGATTCGCGCCAATGCCCCCGTTTTGCAGGGCGAATTCGCCCTGGTGGGCTTCGGCGGTGTGCCCACCCTCGACCGCGACGACATCAACCCCGATACTCTGATCAGAGAGAAGTCCCTGTTTGAGTTTGCGACTTATGCCTCTGGGCGACAGAACATTGCCTTCTTGGACGTCAAGCTCACCATGACGAAGAAGTTCAATCCTATCCTCGGCTTCGTGGAGACGGCAGCCTCCTTCGTCTCGGACATGTTTGCCCCGCCTCGGGATGTCATGCAGGCCTTCCTCTACCCCTTTGACGGCAAGGAGAACCTGACCATCCCCGCCGTGCCCGGTTCCGAGGAGACGCGCGCCAAGGACAGCAGGAGCGCGTACGATGGGTTCGTCTGGGCAATTGTCCACAAGGAGAGCATGAAGCGCCTGCGCGAAGACCGGTATGATGTCACTCTGACGGCGACCAAGGAGAATCCCAAGCTGCCCCCATGGCTGGTCGTGATGAGCGAGAGCGCCGAGGTCACGGAGACGTTGCTCACTGCAGAGCTCGTCGACGCCGTCAGGGCCGCCGGCGACGACTTCGAGTACCTCATCGTGTCCGACCAGCCCCCCGACAAGCCGGCCAAGCTCGACGACACCACTCCCCGCAAGCGCATCTTCCTCAAGTACCGTCTCCCGTCGGGCAACAGCTACGGCGACTTGATCCCCGTCTTCCACTACTTCCTGCGCCTGCCCGACTTCCTTGTGCAGAACGCCCGCTTCCGCCCCGAGGTCCTGAAGAAGGTCCGCGCCACGCGCGAGGCCATCGTCGCGCAGATCAAGAAGGCCGCCGAAGAGGAGAAGAGCGAGGATCGTCTCTGGGAGAAGGAGAAGGCGAAGAAGGCGAAGCGTGACGCCGAGCTCGAGAGCCTGGATGCCAAGGCTCAAAAGAGATACCTTGAGAAGGAAAAGGAGAAGGAGTTTCGGAGGACCCAGAAGAAGATGACGGTGCGAGGCTAGACCGAGCGCAACCGGATTGAATGCGGGACTTTGGGGGGGGGAGTTCTACGAGGTGACGGGAAGTTGAAGGACTGTTATTGAGACGACTGTACGAGTAGATTTGTAGTCTGGAATTGAAACAAGAAAATAACATTACTTCACAACTTGCCTCGCTGTCCATCCACATAGACAACCCGCACTCTCCAGCCACAACCCCTACGGCAGCAAATCCTCAACCCTCTTCACCTTCTCCTCCGCACTCTGCATCTTATCCGTCCTAAAAAAAAGAAAAAAAAAGAAAAAAAAAAAAAGTCAGCCAGGACATCAAGCCAAGGCCACCGCCCAAAGAAAGAAACCAACCTCGTGCCAACCCTCAGGCTCGACTGGACCCTCACCACGCCCCCCCGATGCACAACCGCATGCGCCCTCCCAATCGCCATCATGACATCCGCCCAACTCCCCTCTGAGCAGGTCAGCCGCGTCCGCAAAGCTTGTTTCTGAAAATACGCACCGACCGTGGTGCCCGCCGCATGGAGCGTGTACTTCAGCCCGCTGGCGCGGAGGACGCGCTGCACCTCGGCGACTTCCTGGGCCACGGAGGCGGTGCCT
>KQ061794.1:6401-47226 GCA_001008035.1 Atkinsonella texensis
CCCCCCCCCCCCCCCCCCCCCCGTGCTAATTTAATTTATGAACTAACACTTGACAGGCTCTAGTGTCCACGTCACGTTATCATGTGCAATTAATCAAACAAGGATTAGAGTGGAAGAAGCCCCTGTTCATAATTTCTGATTAGTCTGAAATCCCGGAACGTACGATTCCCTAGAAGATTGTTCCGGGCGCCCTGATAAAAGATTCCAGTTGCTCTGTACAAGACAAAGACAAGCGTCCGTTGGCAAAAAATTCGCAACGATTTCAAGACCACGTGGCATCTGTTGGCAATAGCGTTGCAAACGGTCAGCCACGTGACAGGCCCATTCGACAGGAATTGCAGAGGTTCTGTTTTTCTATTGCTATTGCTCCTGTCCTATCCCCTCCCCATTTGGGTTCGTCGTCTTTCTGCACAATCTTGCCCCCCATTTCCACTTCATCTTAAAAGCCCAACTATATGACTGGGCTCCTGTTACCTACTTTTTTAATTGCCAAATAGCCCGTAGGCTATTTATTGCTTGGTGGGCCTGGCCTGTCGCAGAGCCAGCGGAAAGCCAATCCTCTCCAAACTTTGCACAACCTTCCTCAATGGACCGAAATAAGTGCGTTAAGCTGAGTGACAACGATCTATGCGTCAAACACCAGGCTAACGCCGCTCAAGTCACGCTTCGTCCGTACTACAACATGACGAGCAACAGCAACAGCAAGACGCTGATACCCTGCGGGCTTTGCTCGACAACGACCTACAGACTGTTGGGCGTCTCGCAGCAATTTTATCAGCATGGCAGCATCCGCAACTACCACCCTATCCAGAAGAGGCTTTCAAGAATAAGAAGTTACAGATCCAGCGTGATCTTGAAGCCAGTCAGCAGCAGCTTGACGACCTAGAGGGGAAAGTAGGACCTCTATTCCAAATCCAACGCAAGCGTTGCTTAGAGCAACGCCGAGAGCTTGTTGCACGGCAAGACACTCTCTACAACAACTTCTACTCAGACACCTCCCACCAAAATGTTGCTCATATGGCAAGCCTAAGGGAAATGCGTCAAGCAAGCGCAAAAGATTGTTTCAGATGTTCAGGATGTGCTCACCATGTACTCGTCACACGCAGTGCCTATCCCTACACAATCCTGGGCTGGTTCAGGGCGCCATGCCATGCCGAAACTACAAGAGCGCGCCGGTGCTTTGGACACTCAAAACGTCCATGCTGAGGGCTCGCAAGATCAAGCTCCAGTTGTAACACGGCCTTTGCTACGTCCGAGGCAAAGTAGAAGGCATCAGTCGTCGGACTGTGAAAGGATGATTAGGACTTTCAAGTGCCGCAACTGGTTACCTCCGCCAGACATTCACCACGGACCGCTGGAGCTGGATTTCAAGAATTTGTACGCGAAAAATAAAATCGTCTCTGTTTGTCATATCGTCACCTACCCGCCGCACAGTGAGAACTTCTTTATCCTGCATTGTCGAGAGCACAATATGGTCTTCCAGAAGTGCCCAATGATCGGGTCTCGTATCCACGCCGCGAGAAGACACGGCGAGCCAGAAAACTGTCCAGGGGAGACCAAAGTGCGGCTTTTCGGCATCCGTGTTGTCGGCTGTACAGCACGGCAAGTCGAGCGTTATAATATGGCAATCAGGCCACATTTGGCTCGAGTCCCGCAACGGGTCTTTAAAAGCCTGAGAAAAAGTAGTATTGGTTTCGCTCAACAACATCGCGACGCTCAACGCATGGAAGATGCTCCTCAACATGGGGTCCAACTTCGCGACAGCGTCTCAACTCACCGGTCAGCTATTATATCGCCTGTCATCGGCCGAGTTTACTCCGTCTACTGGCCACCAGACAAGAAAAGGTATGCGGCAATCGTTCTTCTCTACGGAGACTTCCGCCACATCGGGGCAAAATATGACATCGAATCTTCAGGGCTGCTGGACCAGCCACGACAGCGCTCGCACGATCGTCGTCATGATACAGGGGATTATGTTTGGGCGGCTGGCTACCAGATGGGCGGCCTCTTTGAGCGCCATCGGCAATTTCCCGCCCAGTTCTTTGATGCCAAGATCTTTCCTGACCAATGTCTTTACGCTTGGATTTCGGCCTACTGGATGCGGGAGCTTGACCTGGATGATGAAACGCTACCATATCGCGACACAGTTCTTAAATTCATCCATGAGCGAGGAGGCCAAGACTTGATTAAGAGCGAGTTTGCGTGCGGTAAGTCGGCTTGCGAGTTCGTTTTGTCATGCCTTTTGCCTCTTGATAAAAGCTGACGCTTTCAGCAACAGACTCTTTTGACTCGGATGTGCCAACGCAGAGAGATTCCAAATGTGTCAGACCCTTAGTAGAACTGTATTTCCGCAACGAAGCAAATGGGCTGGAGAGTGAGGACAGCGATTTGTATGCAGGACATGTGTTGGGGTGATTATGCAGCCCTAATCCTGCATGGGGGCAAGCGTGACCTCACGTAGATTGCCTTTCAGGCGCGGAGTACCAGGATGCTGCTCACGGCTTGAAAAGAGCTAGAGCCCCCGACTCCCGGATTACACCAATCTTGAAAAAAAAAAAAAAACTCTATATACGTGGTTGCGGTTGCAAGGTAAAAGTAAGGTGTCCCCATTATCAAGAATGCTTGGTAACAAAGTATCAGCGTTACTTGCTCACCCTGCCGGACGTAACGGTCTACTTTCTGTTTTCTTACATAGTCTTGTTGAAGCTATAAGGACCATTTGACGATGTTGACGATCGTAGGCATTGATACTCCGGGCTAACGTCGGCAGGTGTTGCGATGCCACAAGAGCATCGTTATAGAACAAGCGGCAGAGCAAAGGTAACGAGGACAAGGCTGCATGTATCTATAGAACTAATCTAGCTTCAGAGCTAGAGTGGACTCTTGGTGTATATCAAGTTGGTGATGTACGATGAGAAAAGGCAGGGGAAGGATGGTCTCACGCAGACAACTCAAGGGGAGGCTAGGCACAGATTAGCACGTTACTCAACAGGCATTCCTTGATGATGCATTGTAATTGCTACAGTCATGGCTCAGATTTTTCGTCCCAAATGTCTTTTATTCGGAAAACAGTGCACTATGGTAGAGGCTCATGGAATACTTTGGATAATCTTGGATTATTCGGCGTAACGTATTGCGGAAGCGCTGGCATACGAACCATGGCGAAATATTGCACGCGCTCCCACCATAGAACAGATTATTGCATTTTCCTGAAGTTATATAGTATATTGATCCAGTGTATGGTCCCCCACTATCCGAATAGGGTTTGAATAGCGCTGGTCATAAAAACAATCAGCATGGCGGCTCGCAGTCCATAGTGAAACGGGAAAATGAGATAAATTCGGAGCATGTGAAATCGATTCAGATCGTGTTTGAAATTAGACTACTTCAATCATCACAGTTGAGTATCGCTGATCTCCTGGGCCTGGTTCAACATGACTGTTAGAAGACAGCCGAAATATGAAAATTTATTTACCATGATAAAATAAATGAGCACCTAAGCCTTCTGCTGAGTATTAAATTTATCACAAGGGCCTTCCCACCAAACGCTCAGAGATCACATTGCAGACACATTTAGGACCCATAACCACGAAGCTTTGCTGAACCGAAGAGAAAAGGGGGGGGGGGGATACACAGTCGCCGAAGTTGCGATAAATAATCTCACCCCTGGCGTCCTTCAATTCTCATATCTGGTATAGAAAGCTTTTGTGCAAAATTGAAAGGGCAGAGAATCAAAGTATCTCATTTACAGCTGCGTTGAATAACTAAATACTTAAGCGAATTAAACTAAAAAAGGGCCTGTATTATGTTTGTATTGCCTTGTCTCAATCCCATTAATTGCTCCACTATGAGGTGGAATAGATGGTATACTATTGTAACTATCGTAGTGCCTAGCTTTTCAATCTGTGGGTTCTTTTGCAAACGGATGATATGGTGCAGCATGGAACGAGGAAGTGTTCACTAGCAGCACGTTATTCAGTTTATAATCTGTAGGAGACCTTACGGTTGGAGGCCGGTTCAGGTCTATGGATCTGAATTCCGGTCAGTTTACGGATATACAGATCCGAAGTAAGATAAATCACAGCTATAGGTCTCATTTTAGAGTATTTTGCATTAATGTATTCAGTCTGTCTCTAAAATAATGTAAAAATAGAGTAGACTGAAGCTCGCCTCGAACCATGTGTCAAGGAAGCGGTTTAATATTTCTGAGCAAAACAAAAAAGTTAGTCAGTCTTATTACCCAACTAGTGACGGAGCACACTCACGCATCGGTAGACGCTGCCATAGCGCTGTATCTCAATAGTTAGCAAAGCGAATAACAGCAGAATCGCGCAAGATGTTTTGTTCAGATTCCATAAACTTACGTGCTGGCACTTATGCTAATTCATTGAACCACAAGTCAGTACAATGCTCTTCCAAACCTAAGACTCTCATAAAATTGGCTTACGCTGCAACAATCAGAGTCCGTCTTGCAATGGCCGTCGCCGCCATTGCATCTCTTCTCAAGGAGGCCTTCAGCTACGTCGTCGCCATTGGGGCTAGCGACAGGGTTGGCGATGGCCAAGCTGGCAATGGCGGTGATGAGGGCAAGCGCGAACTTCATTTTGTAAGGCAAGGAAAGATAAAAGTAAGTGGTATTCAAGTTTATCGAGAGATGTTGAGATGTGTTGTGAGGAATACGTGATATGCTGCGACATCGAAGACCTTTATACAGTGTTTACTCCGTACAGCTTTTGAGAAACCAACTAAGTTATCATCCCCTTCTGACCACTTGCCACCTCGTCCACCTTGTTGACCGGGATGCGATGCACCAATCGTTTCATGGCTTCTTCATAGTAATTCCGGTTGTTACGTGACGTCAAAGTATATCCTCCGAACTATTGAATTGTCGCCAGACTTAAAGCGGGGGATACCGGTTTTTTCCGGTAGCAGTAGTGTAGTAGTGTTATTTTGCATTGCTTGATATCGAGATCCAACTGATGTCATGTTGGGAATGTGGTGGAACGTCCCCATACTTTGCTTACGTTGGATGCGTGATCTGCGGCCCGAGTCTTTCGATATCCTCTGTTTTCAGCTCGTCAGGTTGATTGGAATTGCGCCAAAAAGGCTCTGATGCTGTCTTGATCTTGAATCCAAGTGTCCGAGTCGGGGGTGAAGATGGTAAAGACTGTTCCGCCGACAGGCACTCTAACACAACCAACATGGCCACTATTTGCGACTAAGTAATTGCGCCAAGGTATTCAACAAACTCTCCCAAGAGCGACGGCTGTACGTGCTTCAATCCGCCACTAGGGCCCACAGCTAGGTCAGGTCCTTTTAAAAGGTCGGTTGATCTACAGACTCAGACGAAAGCACTCCGCAGGAGCTCCGCATTCCGTGCACCACGTAGCAATATTGGATATTGAGACACAACATGCGCCCCACAAAGGTCCTTGGCGACGGATCGTTGCCTCAAGCGGTTCTGCAGGTGAGCCCGGGCAGGGAGTCTCGGCGACTAGATAGGGAGCAGATCATCATGAAAGCATAAGAATGTCCTAGCAGCTTGTCGAGACCTAACTGTGGCATCATGTAATGGGGTGGCAGCGTCAACGTATCATGACAAACATAAACATAGCGATGTGAAGCATCGACCCGCCACTTCACCTTGTCATGGTCAAGCTGGGGAATATTTTCGGTAGCCCGAGTTCAAGCTGACAGGGCTATGTATCATGGTGACATCCTGCACTTGTCATGTTTGTGGAACATCGGACTCAGCTTTGTTGGAAGGAGCACTTGAAGTATCGTGTACGTCATAGATATTATGTTGAGCAAGCGGTGTTATTAGCGTGGGTATTCCCCCAACAAAACTTAGATTCATCATCATCACCAATACAATCGTTAATATTACAACAAGCATGCTGTCGAGGCAGTGGCGTCGCGATCTCAAGTGGGTTAATCGGGCGATTACAAGGCAAGTTCCGTTGCCGCCTTGTCCGAGTCAGTACGGTGTACGGTGTGTTTCTGAAAAATAAGTATGCCTAGCTCCCGGGGGCAACTGTCTGCAACGCTGCTGTCCTGGCATCTATGCAAGTTTGGCCAGCCACCCGTCTCTGTCCAACAACGACGCTGTTCAGCAGGCGTTGTAGTATGACTTGCGCTGTTTTCTCAATCGCGGGACCGCTTGCCACTGCGGAATTGAACAAGAAGTATCCTACATGTCAAACGGCTCCTACCCAGCGAGTTCTTTTTGAAGAGTCAGAATGGTCGGGCCTGCAAGCGGCCATCAAAAAGAATTGAACATTTCCCCGGCGTGCAAGTCGTCCATGTCTGGATTGACAGCTATCGATTCTCAAGGACGAAGCCATCACAAATGAAGGTTATCTCAAAAAGCGATGCAGTTTCGGGAAAGGAACCAAAAGGTCCTCCAGGGCCGCAACTTGATAGTATATCTAGTACGTAGACTACGAGAGAGAATTTTATGGTGGATTCAGGACGAACTTGACAGAATAGAGACGGTTAGCCGCAGGGAGAAGAAGCTGTGGATTTATTCCGCATGTTATAGTACTTTCCTGTCAGGGCCGAGGCGTCTAAATGCAACTTTTTTTGGCAATACTACAGAAGAATTTTGGTCAGCCGTCGACGCGGAGACTTAAACGTCAAAGAGTGGTCTTTGGTCAGCTCCAAAACTGCTGGGAAAGATTTTAGATGTCAACGATGTGAGACTACTTAGATTGAGTAGCAGAAGTAGAATTCGCTCGAGCCGGATAGTCATGTTCCATACTTTTGGGTCATCAACACTGGCGCTTTCCCACAAAGAATTGCTGGATGCCCAACACAGTTGAAAAAACCCGGCTTGAGGACGTCATCAGAATTGTACGGCACAGCCGTCTTCTGAGTGAAATGAGGTGAATACATGATAGCGTGTGAACAAATAAGGCGAAATCGGAGGCCATGTCTTGTTTGCTGCGGATACTCTTTAGAAGTGTCTTCAGATTAAGAAATGTGATGATAGACCAAGACGATCTAAGCCCCCTTAAAATAGTTGTGCGTCCTCCTAATAGCGTCATCTTTGTCCCGCCGTCGGAGTGTATTTCTACACGTGCCCCACGGCTCTGCTTCAAGTCTCTTCGCATTCTTTCCGGGAAAGTTTCTGCAAACAAGTCGCATAGTTTGACATAGCTGGCCATGTAGACGTATCACGCGATCATTAGCACTGCCAGGCGTGGGGGGACATTGCAGTTCGGAGATCAGCCAAGGCGCATGGACGGGCCAACGAGCACAGCCTAACAGGAAAAGCTCCTGAACTTGCCGTTTACTGAAGCAGAAGCATACCACATACAGAAAAGCAGTGATTCGATGAATGACTCAAGATCCATGACCAGTGATGCCGAGTGCTGGTGAACCTGTCCTCGGCTTCAGCTGTCCTACATTCCTTGTTCAGCAACCGGTTTCATTTGGGCGATGCGCAGTCATTCCGGCGCAAACGCAATATTGGTGGTAATCCGATGGCCGCATATCGCCGGCCAGCTTCGGCTAGGTATTGGGTGAGATATTGGCCGATGCCTGCATTTTAGGTAAGGCGATGCGAAATGGCGTGATGGCTAACTTGTCTTCAGCTCATACAAGACGATATTGCCATCAATCTATGTCTCGCTCTAGCTCTTATTCCGGTTTCCTCGATGAATTACGGTGAAGGAAAGTGCGTTGGGTTTCTCCATCGCGTGAGGCGCAAGGTCCCTTAAGATCTTCCTTTCGACGTCATGGAATCAGGTACACGCAACGCTCTTTTGCTAACATAGAAAAGAAGGCGTAGCGCTGTAACGCGTTCTGCAATGTCTTTATTACGCTGCGAGATATAATAGTAGCTGCGTTAAAAGCAACCTGGGATTCGTAAATAGGTTCTATGAGACGATTAGCAACTACATACTTGTTACATCTCTCTAATGACTTAAGGTTAGAGGCTAGAGGGATATACATGCCTATATTGAATGCAAAAGAGTGGCCGGTCTTTGGGCCGGTCCTACAATGCTGACGGGCTGTATAGTAGGGGACCAGCAGGGCTATGTATCGCAATTGCAGTCGCAAATGCAACTATCAGCGGAAGGTTGTAGCACTTATCACTATAACGCACTAATTGTACAAGCTATAAGTGTACTCAATAGATAAATTAATCAATAATTTATGTTTGTTTATCAAGGGAATATATAAGTAGGCATTTAAGTATGCCCTCTAGTCTTCTTAGAAAATCATTTTGCATGCAAGTGGAAGTTCGCTCTCACTTATGAGTTCTAATATAACACTAACTCTTGGTGAAGCTAATCTAGCTCCCCTGTTGAGGGCGAGAAATCCAGACAGACAAGCTAGTATGGGCAAGCACTTTAGAAGAAACAAGAGTTTAGGAAAGCATAATTCAAGCTTATAAGCTGTTGTTACTACTGGTGCGCCCAGCTTACAGATGACTTGTAGTTACTGGACGCAAACCAAGCCTATCCGCATGAGCTAGTGCAAAAGCAGACCTGGGTATAATTAAGTGCAAGAAGGGCCTTTATCGTTAAATATCAGCTACATGTACAAGTCACAAAGACCTGCATTATCGTAAAGACCCCATTCTTTCCAAATGCAGAACGCTTAGGACCTAAGCCTCCCCTGTACGGAAAAGGCTACAGATCTGACTCCTACCGTGAGGTAGAAGCCTGGAGCCTAAAGCAGTGAAAGACCCGGCCATGCCCAGACACGTGCACACGACTACGAGCAATCACAGAGTGCCAACCAAGGGGAACTCTATCGCCCCTGGCATACTGGTATAGGAAGGAAATAACCTGATGTTACAAGCAACGAGAGCATTATCTCCCAGAAAATATAGTTAGATAGTTACGATGGTAGTGTCCAGACCTGCTCTTCAAACGAAATCCAAGCAACACGCATCACAAGCTCATGATGGTACATACCCCCCTACGGACTTCCAATGAACCGAAACCAGACACTCGAGACCCTCCGGCACCAGCTTCAGATGACAGTCTCTCGTGCTCTTGTCATTCTCGCCCATTGTCTCTTCAAGCACATTAAACTAATATATGCTGGTGCATTAACTAGGCTTTTCTTTTTGCTCAGCCCTGCCGTCGCTCTTACGGACGCGATCCCAATACTGGACAGAGCTGTAGCTACAAGGACTGCTAGTCGCTAGAGGAGTATAGAAAATTTCCAGCCAAGTTCGTCGACCACTAGTTGCTCCCCAGTAAAGCTCGTCGATGCTGGCTTGAGGCGAGAAACTTGCGGGATCCGGCTCCCAAGGCGGTCCATCGAAGTACTGTACACGGTTAGACGAAGTTCTTCGGTAAACCTGCGCCCGAAAATAGCTCGGTGACCGGACAAGCCTTTGACGATGAGCGTCTCTACTTCTCCCTGACACTGCATGAAATGCAGACAATGATAAATTGCTTCATACTTGCAAATACCGGACGCAGCATTCCAGCGCCACGAGACTCGTGCCGTCTGGTCCCTCGACTCGACGCATATTTCGAGGATATCGCCCACTCTATCAGGCTTTCAAGCCCAAGGCAGAAAACAAATTATGACAAGCATTCCGGTGCTTGGGATCTTGGCGACCAAGACTACCGGGAAGACAAGCCCGGACGCGACAGGGACCAGGCTAAGCATCACGAAGCGGTAGGTGAATCGCGAGGAGGCGATACTCGTTTCCCTGACGGAACGTCTCAGTCCATCGCTCGTCCATGGCAGCCTCACCATTCACCACGCATTCACGAGGGTACACGACGAGATGGCATGCCATGAAGATAATAAGCGGTGCGAAGCAAGAGATTACTTTGCATGATGGCTCAGGAAGACCAGGAGAGTCTCTCCTCGAGTCACAGTCAGCCAGACGCTCGACCCTTGAGACAGGTAACAACTGTGAACGTTGGTTCTACTCCAAACCAGGCCAGCTATCCCTCCTTGCCCGCTCACTGCGATCCCACTCACTTACTTCCCCACACTGGCACACAACCAAGCACACAAGCCAGATGAACCACCTAGCTACGGATGTCGACCCTCAGATACACTGTGACTGATGACTCGAACCAGGTGAAAACCCCGGCCCATGGTCCTGCAGTGCGGTCCTGCAGTGCGGTCCCGCAGCAGCGAGTGAATCGCAACTCGAGAGAGGTGAGACGACGCCACAAGATTCAGGTCTCTATCAGGAGAGACTGTTGTTCCTGAACTCGGCGACTTCTTTGCGTTGGCAATTTGACAGACACGAATCTGCTGCGCCTGACTGCGGAGGGAGGAGACATCGGAAATGGTCAGAGCTGCTATAGTTGATGGTCAAAGCATTTTGGCTGCACTCTGCTTTCGATAGCACTACGGACAAAGATGAGGGCAGCAAAACAACTGGTCAGAAACAGCATACATAGGTCACTCGATTGACTTTGCAACAGGAAACAAAATCCATCAGTTGTATTCTCGGGGAAGTGGAAACAGAAGACCCAAGATAGAATCGTGGATGAGATGGCCTTGCAGGATGACAATTTGTTTGGCGATGGGATGGTGAGCTTTGTTTGTTCGCACACCCAGAGTGTCTGTCTATTTACCTTGGGTGCCTAGGTCGGGTAGCTGACCAATCACGACGAGGACTGGCAAGAGATACTTGGTGTTACGTCCGAACATGGCTATGATAATTCCTGGAGGTACAAAGAGGCAAGGCCGCACACGCTGCAGCCATAACGCGACATTGCCGCAATAGGAGCTGCTCCAAGTGGCTGTTCAGCGCCACCAGTTGACCTCACATGTACCCGGGTTGAAGTTCTCTCAGTGTTTGCTTGCCGCCTCCCAAAGAGGACCTTTTAACCGAGTCGAGAAACTTGACTTGGCTGTACAGTGCGGTCCAACGTGCGCCGCGAGGTCAACTGGTGTCGTATCAAAAGAGGGCGGTGGTCTCTGCTTGCTTTGCGAACAAGTGAAGGAAAGGCCACATCGCTCGCGGTCTTCTGATTCCCGGCGATAAATGAATGGGAAAGGGAGAAGGAAAGAGGAAAGAAAGAAAAGAGAAGTCAAAAGAGAGGAGAAAGGAGAGAAGAGGCACGAGAAAGCTCACCTCTGGTTTTACGTCAGTGCCCGCGTGTGCCATGTTATTTGACAAACCTGCGCACTGTCCATTTCTTCCGAGTCACAATCCACTGTCACCGGGTCACCGGGTCACCGGGGAGATTACCAGGAATTGAACTTGTTCGGGCCAGCCAGCACTGCTGTCACGGCTAGGGTCCTATGGAATGGCCCCGAGACTCGGCAGCACAGCAACCGTGCGGCGCTGGGTTGACACATTTTGCCCAAACACGAACGAATGGACTGATAAGAGTGCATGTCAAGCCCGTGTGCAGAAGCTTCTCCTAAAAGGTTGGCGTTTCTGACACTGTGAAGCACATGCTCTTCTACTATGGTCTTGGGTGTGAAGATTCTGCAGCTTGTGTTCCGCCGCCGGCGAACATGATTTATTCTCGGACAAGCCACCAGCCCGTGGCGTGCATGTTCTTGTTTTTTTTTTTTTTTTTTTTTTTTTTTTGGCCACGGCATTTGTTCGTTGTTCTGCACAAGCGGCTTCTTGTTGCAAATCGTCCAACTTCGTTCGCTTTCCTATGTGGTTCGTTCCGGGTATAAGAACGAGGGGAAGTCCTCGAAACTCATAGACTCAAGAGGCTCTCTCTCTCTACTGACGAGTTGAAATTCAACCACCAACTCATCCTAGCTACAGTATATCGGCCATCGTTTATGCTTCTGTCCGTACGCGCGAAAAAAAAAAAAAAAAAAAAAACACATTGTTTCCGTTTCTCTCGATCTATACACCACAAAGTACTGTTTCATCGCTGCCCCGGTGCAGAGTTATCAAGAAGTTGTCTTGCGTATTTTTCTACCTCCAGCTCTGGCTGCTCCCGAAACGTTTCTTTGGTGAAACTCTTCATTACGTTTCTGTAGCTCCAACCACCAACCACCGAGTCTTTCCCAATTTACCATCTATACAGGGCCATGAGTTCAGGCTGTTACAAGTACGTTCTGCAGTGTCAACGCACGTGCTGCAAAGGACTTCACGCTCATAAAATACCACCTTAGGATAGCTCTCTCCGCGGAGGCCGAGTTGAGGCTCTCCTCCATGCCTCCCAACGTCCAGAGCCATATCCGCACACAATTGAAAAGGTTCGCTCAGATACTATGGGCTCCCTTACCAAGTGAAGAGTTCTACATGAGATATGTCACTTGCAAACGAGGCCTTCTGGATCGCTCGGGCAGTGCTGCTGCTATAGACGGGAAACCCCCGACCAACACCAAGCACGAGCCGCTTGTCGAGACAATGCACATGTTTGAGAATCGCTCGGCGGAGGTGATGAGCAAGTTTCGACGGGCATATGCTCAGAGAGTATGGGGCATCCTGGATTATTGTCCATGTCCGCAGCATCAAGGTCTGGTCGGTCGGGGGGCTGCCAGCAAGCGGCTGCCGCCGCACCTGGCTCCCCGACTTGGTTCCGCTCAAGCTACCGGTACGTTCACGTCAACTGATTTTTGTTTTTTTCTCCAGTGATATGACTCTAATAGGCTTTGCAACGAGACAGGTTCTGGCCACAAGACTATTGGAACGCCTACATCTCCTTTTGGTGGGAGGCCACCCACTGAACCTGTCCGTGTTCCCATCCCATCTGTCGAGGTTGCCTCGCCGATTCCCTCCGGTGACAAGAGGAAATCGGCCGAATCACCACAAGTTGCCTCATCCTCCAAGCGACTCAAGCCGCTGGACAAGCTTCCCGATCCAAGCCATCCCGGACAGCAACTCAACCAGAAGACAGTGACCAATTCTTCCACACCAGGCATGAGAGTTCGCCCCCGTTATGGTGTGCCGCCACCGGCACCTCGGCCTGTAGCTGTACCGCAATCCGCCCAGCTTCACGGCGTTTCCCAGCTTCATGCCTCTCGATGCGCACCCATGACCGCTCCGATCTCTTCCCGATCAGCAGTCCAGCAACAGGAACTGATGGCAGAGGCACCGATGCACCCTTTGAAATTCGGCGTCCTGTACTCCTCGATACACGCAGAAACTAACATGCGCAGATTCGTCTTTCTCTTGCCTCTGCAGGTCGTTGGGGAACGTGTGAGACTCGGCAACGGCTGTACCATGTACTGGGACCCCCAAGATTGCCATGTCAAGGACTGGACAACCCGCAAGGTCACCTGGGCTGACGGGTATGGAATCAACAGCCAGAAGATGGCATACAGAATGTATCCGGTTCTGGATGTCGCTGAAATTACGTCCATCACAGAGGCAATTGTCATGCCTTCGCAGATGCGCTACGAGCCCTTTCACAACATCCTTCCTTTGGGCCGTCATGACGCTGCTCTGGCTAGGTCCAGGCTTGTGAGGCATGTTCCTATGGAGTTGCTTGCGCTGGCTCGTGTGCAAGAGCGACATCCCAGGTACAACTTCTGTGAGTTATTTTTCAAATCACTTCCCTTCCTCGAGGAGGATCCTGTTACACTTGGCCCCCAAGAGGTATCCCGAAGACCAACTCAAGTGCTCCATCCTCTTTTCTTAAGTCCTCAGTGAAACAAAACAGAGAGAAAAATCCCTGGCAAGAGCTCTACGTTTTTCTATCCTGAGCCATCTTATGACATTACTGCACTAACTCGGTCAAATTCAAATAGCCCCTGATAATCGTGGTGAAAATCATATGACCGCCGCTGCTCCATCGCACGGGGCCATCCATTATGAGTCAATGCAAGAGGCACACGACAATTCTCACCATAGTAGTCCGGAAATGACGACGACAGCCTCTCCTGAAGCCGGTAGTTTCGGTGATGCTCAATCCCCTAGCGAGCCGACTCCGGCGCCAGCGGCCAGTCGACAGGAAGACTCAACCACCATCAAGCGAGAGTCAGAGGAGACACCAAGCCTTCAAGCACCCGCAGCGAGCATGGCACCAACAAGCTCCAAAGAAAGCCAAGCTCAAAACAAACCAACACCCTACATGCTGGCCGGCACAGCCGTTACCACCAACATGTCATCCCCGGGCATGGATGCCTAAGAAGACAGCATGCTGGATACTTCTGTTGCAGAGCTTTTGCAGTCCGGGCTATCGAAACATTTCCAGTCCTATCTCATTATCATGAGAATCTTGCCTGCGCGGGCTTATACTCGAACAGGGTTGGTTGGGGGACGATGAAGACAAGCCTTGCTCCGAACGAGCATCTTGGACGGAAATAATACACATGATATGTAGAAAGGTGGACTCACTATATCTATCTCAGCATCTCCGAATTTACATTCATCGCCGACATGATGCCAGTTCGTGACCGCTCTCCTTGTCCCGCTTGCTTTCAGTACAAGATGAGACGTAGATTGCTCTTGATTCCCATTATCCTGATAATCCTCCCCGACTATCAATGGGTTGGCCGGTCATGAACTCTTCACGTAAATATGACAAGACAGCTGGAATAATCTGTTGTCGGAGCTATGCTTCGACGTACATGCATGCTCGCTCACTCAAATGACATGGAGCGTGGCAACGTAAAAAGCTGTGCGAGGAGGTCGTGCTGGGCCTGCCTGCTGGCACCAGGTGTCCAGCCTCTGAGCGGGGCCTGCCTAGGCACCTGGGCATGACCCATGACCACTACGACGCCCCGCCAATGTTTGCTGTGCAGCCAGCCAAGCAGGCCCACAGCGCATAGCGCACAGCATCCGTGCTACGAAGCAATGATTGTGCAGTGCCGCCACATAACTTGGGCTTATGTACGGACGGACTACTCCGTCCTTGTTCGCTGACTGCTCGCTTGCTGTTCATGCATGGTCTGACGTCAGGTTACAATCCCGCTACGCTGCATAGGCCGTTGTTATCAAGGTCACTCAACGTTGCTGTCCAACAGCAGCGTTTCTTTCTGCCAAGCCTCCCTGGCCAAAAGGAGGTCGGCAGCCCCCTTGACCAAGATTCTCGGCCGAGTTGGCCTACCAAGACGTTATTAGGCTTATCTTATCCATCACGTCTCGTTGCAGTCTGGTGTCTGGTGTCTGGTGTCTGGTGTCTGGTGTCTCGACACATTCACGGCAGGCAAGGCATGGCATCACAAACCACAGCACAACGAACCATTCGAAAAAAGTAACCTTGAAGCACTTGACCTGACCTTCGCCGACCCAGTCCCGCCCGGATTTGCCCGTTCCCCAACGCTCAATACGCAAGCCACCAAAAAAAAAAAAAAAAAAAAAAGAAGAAAAAAAAAAAAAGCCAAGCAAGAAATCTACTATACAATTCCATCAAAGCCTTATGCCAGATTTCGCCACATGCGCCGTGCAAATAGCCCTTTCCTTCCGTAGTACAATAAAGAAGCAGATCCCTGATTATTCCCACAAACCCCAGATTGAAACCATGCAATGATTCCTGAACGCACTTCCCTTCCAGGTCTGAATGAGACCGTCTATGGCTCCATCACTCCTGCTGAACGAGACGGATAGCGGCATTGGCTCTGGCCTTGGGCGTTGGCTTGATGACTCGTTTCGGGGACCCAACACTCGTTATCCGTGGGGCCGTGGTCGATGCAGACGGGGTTCGCGGGCTCGCAGCGGGAGAAACCTTGGCCTCGCCACCAGGCGTGGTGTTCTCCTCGACCAACGCTACAATGGTCATGCTGGAAGTGCGCGATGAAACTTGCCCAAATCTGCCCGCTGGTCCCTTCTTCTTGACCAATTTGGTGGTTGTCTTCTTGATGACGGCCCCTGTGCTGATGCGACGTTTAACTGGTGATTTACCCCCAGCTGCCGTCTTCTTCCCCTTTGAGCTCATGGACGAGACGCTCTTTCTCAGCGCTGATGCAGCTCCCTTGGCTGCTTTCAGGCTTGCCGACGAAAAGGACCGCTTGGCACCCGTGGCGGGTACGGTCTTGCGCTTCTTGGTCTTGCTGCCCTTATCCTCTTCTTCGTCTCCGATAAGCTCCTTGAGCTTTCTCTTGCCAGCCGTGACCGTCGCCTTGACCGTCTTCTTCAGGTCGACCTTGGACAACTTGACGTCTCGTGTCTTGGGCCCAAGTACACCACGGCAGTTGGCTTCTCCGCACAAACACTTTTGAACATTCTTGGCCGAGAATGGATCAAAATTGTAGTCGTACGTCAGCTCGTCCCCCGTCATGATGGGTCGGTCACCAGCAAACAGAGCCATACGGGGTTGGCCGGACACGATCCATTTGATCATGCGGCAGTTTGGCTGGCAACTGTGATTGACGAAACGAGCAATGCTACCAGTCGTTGCGTCAATGATCATGTTTTGATCGAAGCTCATTAGATAGTAACACTATTCGGCGGGTTAGAGAATCAAGTCCTGTGCGCACACCAAATCTCTCCCTGACCTTCGGGCAAGTTGATGGCTCCAACCAGACTTACTTCGTTATTCTTGTATTCCTCGTTCATGCGGCGCTCACATTCCTCCTCTGTAATGATCTCGCCAGTGTACTCCATAATAATCTGATTTGGCTGGAAACAGCGGTTGCTGCGAACGCCATATCCACGATCTGATGTCTTGATGACCTCAACACCAATGCGATACTTTCCTCCCTTCAGTCTACGACGGGCCAAGTCAGCAAAGGCGCGGTTTGTGCACAGCTCCTTGCCTATGTTGCAATTGCCACTATCGCACTCATAGAGCATGATTCTATTTTGACAGTTGTCGCCACATCCGTCTTCTGGTTTGCAGACACACTTGGATAGGTCATGCAAGTGAGGCATCTTGCGCCAGTAATCCTTTGAATCACCGATGAATCGATCTGAAAAAGAAAATTAGTTAGTTCGTGACGTCACCACTTCAACTTTTTTTGCCCGCAAGCGCGGTCATCGTAGGCAGGCTTGTATGTATATATATATAAAGGTGATAGATTGCCTTACTCTTGGTCATTTTCTTCCACTCATCAGGCTTGGGTTGGCCAGGTGGCATAGGATGACAGACATTGAAGGGAAGCTTGAAGTCCCGTCCAGCTATCAGCATACGCATTCCCGTGAATATGGGAGGCGGCATGACCCTATTCGCGCGATAAGTGGTTGCCAATTCAGGTAAGCTCGCAAGCTTCTTCTTCTCTGCCATAGTGAGACCCTTGAGCACGTCCGACGGCATATCTTGTCCCGCATAGAGTCCCTTGTCAAGATATTTCTTGACTCGTCGCTGCTTGACATTGGTGATTGGCTCCTCGTCCTCCTCGTCTGAATCCTCCTTCTCAGGCTCTTGGACCTTTAGCTTTTTGGCTGCGGGCTGCGGCGGGGGTGCATTGGGGTCGACATATTTGCCATTGGACCACACCGTGTGCACGACAGGTCGATCATCCACTCCAGAAAACTCATTCGTATCCTGCAGACGTCGCAGTTCGCGGGACAGCTTGGCGACTCCGCTGTTCACGGTCTTGCGCCCCTGCTTGCCAATGCTAGCCAAAGTGTTGGTAATGAATGACACGCCGGCAAGACGCGAGGATGTGCGTTGCGGACGCGGCGAAATTTGGGCCTGGCGCCGCGTACGGGGTGTGTTGAGGCTGGTGGGAGACCATCCAAGATCCAACGCGTCAATCCCAGCTTTGAGGGCTTTGTCAAATGGCTTAGAGCTCCCATCACCGGCAACCTCAATACTGCCGACCAGTGTGTCTCCGGAGATGGTTCGCCGGCGGTCATCGGCGACTTGGTCGCCCTTGGCGCATCTTTTGCCATGATCAGCTGTGCCGCTCAGTTTGGCGAGGTTGTATACAGGTTCAGAAGCACGTGCCCGCCTGGGACGGCGCGAAGGGGGCGATTGCGATGGCGTCGACTCTTGGGCTTGGACGGAAGCTACATGGATGGCTTCGTCGGCAACAGTAATCACGTCATGCTTTGAGAGGTCGGAATGCTGGCTTTCGCTGTCGGTGATGGTTGTCGGGGGCGTTGAACCCGAAGACGCGGTTGTTGACGAGGCATCGGTCGCGGGACCCAAGAAGAGGCCGTCGACGAATAGAGACATTGTTACGACGCGCAAGTCACAACAGAATTAACCGCATGTGAGTTTGCCGCGTCAGTCAATGAACTCTGCCGGCAGCAAAGGCAGCCGAAGTTGGACGGCGTCCTGTGGAGCAGAAGGAAAAGCAAAGAGAAGTGAGGGAAAAGCGAAAAGCAGAGATGGCGAGGCGACGAGGGAAACAACGACGGGGGTGGTGGCGGATGCGTGGATGGCGAGAGTCGAATGGGCGCGCGGGCCTGGCGAACAAAAACGCGCGTGGTCAGGGAGCACAGGGCAAGTTGAATGGCAGCGGCAGCGGCAGCAGTGGGGGCTGGCGGTGGTGTAATAGTGAGTGGTAGTGAGTGAGTAGGAGTGGGCGGCAGTGGGTGGCAGTGGGTTGGTAGAGGGCTGGTGGCAGAGTGGAACAGAGGTTGGTACTGTATGTAGGTAAGAGGGCGCCCAGAGGCAGTCGGCAGTGGCCGGACAGGAGGCTGTACGGCGTCGTCAGCGCACGTTCTCTCACCTCAGTGTTTGTCGTGTCAATGTTTGTGGTACGTGTGTGCGCGTCGTGTGCTGTCTGGTCCGTGTACCTGCTGTGTCGCCTCCCTCTCCCCTTAGCCGTCCGTGCTTGCCTCTTCTCACAAGCCAGCTCTCCGCAGCTATGAAGCTCGTTGCGCACTGTAGCAGACTAATGCGTCTGTTTTCCTGCTTCCTGCGTCCGTACCTGGAACAGCAAGACAAGACCGGACCGCCGTGATGTTCCCCTCCCGAGACCAGTCCGCGTCCCTGTTCCTCTAACTGTGCCTCTTCTCCCTTCCTGTTCAGAAGCCAGTTCGGTTCAGTTCACCGAACAAACCACAAGAAGCAGAAACGACTCCCTGATGGGGTTTGTGTGTGGGATTTCTCGAACAACCCAAGCGCGGCGCTCGTTGGGCTTGACCAGGGGGCGGCGAACGAGATGAGGAGCGAATTCCTCAGCACGTTCTGGAGTCGCGCAGCCGCGGCAAGTGAGTTGTTCTGTCGTTGTTCCCGTACTCCGCACACCGGTCAGGGACCAGGCAGGAATTGCCTCAAATGCAAGATCGAGTGAGCTTGTTCTGTTGTTCCGTACTCCGCACTCCAGTCAGGGACGAGGCAGCAACTGCCCTAAGCGCGAGATGGCAAACTTTGGCCAGACAGATGAGCGTTCGGCGTGAGGTATTGAGGCAGCGCCCAGTGTCCGGCAGCTCGCTGATGGGCACTTTGGCTTTGTTCCGCTGACGAGTCTGTCCAAGGGGCAGGCAAGACACGGTTCAACTTCCCAGAGATTCGGGCCCTGGTCTTGGCCGGACGGGGTGTAAAGCGGAGAGCAGGCACGTCGTGAATTTTCCGGCAGTGCGTGTGATGGCCGACTTGGCAAAAGCTGCCCTGGTATCGGGCCGTGCGAGACTAGCAGAGCGAGAACGGGGGATGGAGGTAGTAGAGATGCAGGAGATGCGGGTGGATGAAGGCGGAAGGAACGAGGTTGCAGGATGCACGTCGTAAGTTGTAGGTCGTAAGTCGACGTCCGAGAGCTTTATTTTATATGGAACAATCCCGCACACTTGCTCGCAGCCGTCTGTCCGTCTGTCCGTCTGCTGTCTGCCTGGTGACTCTGGTCTGGTCCTCAACTACAATCAACGTCACTCGTCTCGCGTGATCCCTCGTCCAATCATCCAATCATCCGTCATCCGTCATCCTCTGCCATGAACGTAGCATACGGCTGCGTCATGTTCTTTTAAAAGTCCCTCCCTAATCTCGATAGCATGCGCGGGATGCATAACGGTGTGTAGGCAGAATACAATGACTGGGTCTTGAAGAGCTCAGCTATTGTGACACCTGCCCTCACGTTCACACATGCTTTCTACTCGTTTTGTGGAGGGCAAAAATCGAGCATGATGCACGAACTGTCTACTCTTGGTCTCTGACTGGACCCCAATATCCCCGAGCCACTGATTACCGTTATGATGTGGCCAGCCAAGATCAAGGCCATCTCGCCCCAGGACAAGGGAGCTGTGCTTCCAACCTCCAACGTGCCTCCCATTGCCTACTCCATGAATGGGGGGTCACCGGACATGCACCGGCGTGATTTACAAAGCTCGGGCCATACCATATCGTATGACAATCAGAGAGTCAACTTCCCGACGCGCTTTGTCTTGCTCATGCAGAGATTCCAGCCGGCCACGAAGCACACCCTGCGTCAGCCTTCCAAACTCTGTGCCAGTCTAGCTGAAAAAAAGAAGAAGGAGAAGAGAGAGATAAGGAGTCATGACCACGCCGTATTATTCATGCGCTTGTCCACTCGTACGTAGTAAGGCTTCTACATATCTTGGCACTGAAGCAGTTCAAGATGCGAGAGAGCAGAACATCCCGGCACATGAGCCAGTCTCGTCTTGTAGACCGCCTCCAGACGGGAATCATCAGCATGTACTATAGATCCTCCTTATGCCTTCAGGCTGGAATGTAATGCAAGTTTCGACTAACCCATGAGAAATGGCGAGATGCCCCCATTTTGGCCCAACATTGCTCGCCTATAACATACAACGTGCCTGCAGATCATGTCTACAAACTATAAAAACAGTCACAAGAAAAAGGAAAAACCAGATTCAATGATGCCCTTCGAATCCCAAATTTCTGTAAATTTTATACCGCCCCTGAACTATGTGAGCGGGTTTCAGTGCCACAGATCTTCGGCTGAACAGACACCGATCAGGCTGAGTGAAGAGTCGGCACTTAGCATTTGTATCTATGCCGTAAGCTCAGGGCCAAGAATGCAATTGTGAGATATCTGGCGTGATGTCAAGCACAATCTCATTACTAAACCAGCTTCGGCATCAATTGGAGCCGGCAAATTTCAGTAGCCCGTAGTCCTCTACCTACGAGTTAAGCTTGTCGTAAATATCACTCGTCTTAAAGGTGCAGTTTCCGCTAGGGAACTTGCAATAGCCTGCTCCCAGCGTGTCAAGCTGTTCACCTCCATTTTGTGTACCAAGGCCGTGCTTCGAGCAAGCACAACTCTAGACATCCTAGCAACCCATGTCCTGTAATCACTTGGTCAAATTGTATATCTCATCCCTGTGAGAGGCACTCGGTCTCTGTTCAGGTTTTGGCACGAACGAGGCTACGTACACGGTCATGTCCGCCACGTACATCTCTAAGGGCAGCAAGGATTATAGGTGCAGCAGTCATCGGGATGACATCGTCTTTCTCTTCTGCGGTAAATTCAAGGCTTGATTGAAATCACCAAAAATAAAACTAAATATTTTTGTCTAGATTTGCAACAAATTGGTAGAAAGAAAGGGGTATTATATCCAACTAAAACACATAGACCATCATCTTTTCGCTCTCGCATGAGCAACAAGTGAATGGGCCATCTCGCCAACAGAAACTGGCGCGGAGAAAAAAACATCAACGACAAACCATAAAACAACACGAAAGAAACTCAACAGAAAGGCCTGAATTAAGCGGCCGTCTCCTTGACAAAAGGCTCCTCAGTCGCCTCAGTGGCAGCAGCAGCAGCAGGAGGCGCAGGAGCGCCCTCGACAGGCTTAGAATCAGGCGCAACCGCGTTCTCCTCGTTCTTTGGTGCAACATCAACAAGCTTGACCGTCTCTGCCTCCTTCACACTGGGACCTTGACCGCCGTATTCCTTGGGCAGCGAAGCCGAGATGCTCTTCAACTCGGCGGCAAGCGCCGTTCCTGACGGCACAGGATGGAACTTGCGCAGCGTGGCAGGGGCGAGGAACAGCTTCATGACGCCAAACATCCAGCCCATGATGGCGGGGACGTTGACGAAGTACTTTCGAGCGAGCAGCTCGGGATACGCCATGGAGAATGTCTCGATGGTCTGCTTGCTGGCAGCCTTGACGACGGGATCTATGCGGAAGAAGCTGACGGAGAGATAGTCGTGGACCTGCAGCATTTGGTAGACATCCTCGCCATCCTCAGCAAGCGGTTCCGTGATCTCATTGAGCCGAAGCTTCTGGACGCCCAGCTCCATAAGAGCAGCACGCCATCGAATGAATCTAAATGACCCCCACGCGTCAGCGCTTTCAATCTCCTGACAAGTAGCACCAATGCAGTTCAACCACACTTACTCGTCGATATTTCCAAATGTAGCCTCGTTATCCTTGACGGCACCGTAGATATTCCAGGTCATGACGGTCTCCTTCCCAGCTTCATCCTTATGGGTCGTCACGAATCCCAGATCGCCAAACTTCGCCTTGTCAAAGGCCTCGGACACCAGCTTCGTAGGCTGGACCTTCTTGCGCCACTCCAGCGCAGAGGTAAGCTGCTTCTCGGCCGCCACAACGTCATTCTTGTTGGCTCGCAGGAACTTGAGAAGAACGACCTGTGTTGGAGCGTGGGCACTTGGCGAGAGCTCGACGCCCCACATCTCGCTGTGCTCTGCAGTGTTAATTATGTCGGGAAGCCGAGCCGTGAGCTTGGTGAGGGGAGTTTCTGGGGCAGCCGTGTTCGCAGCCTCAGTTGGGGCAGGCGCCTGTTCGTTAGACATATTGGTGTTTTGGTGATGTAAGCGTTGGAAAGGGGGGGAGGGACTTTGACGACAGCGGAGCAAAAGGGGCGGAAGATAATCAGACGTCTCTTCTTATTTACAGCGACCTCGAGTGCTGAGGCGGGAAGTCGACGACAGGATGAGAGTGTGCAGAATCTCGCAACGCTCACAGGGACACTGTTATTTGCGCGACACAGGATAGCTTTATGGGATTGATAGATAATGAGATGGATGAAGAATCACCAGAGGTGCAAAGTTGTCCAGAGCTGGAGCTTGAGCTCGAGCTCTTTCGAGCTCCAGTGGGGCCAGCAATGGACTCCATGCATCAGTGGGAAAATGCCGCCAGGAACCACGCCAGACTAGACCAGGACAGGACCCAGACCCCTGCAGCATCCCTGCCAGACCCCTGTTTCTGTTGGGGTTAGACAAGGCACATGCAACGCGGGTGAAAGAAGAAAAGTGGGCCGGACGGCTGTTAAGGTGTCAACTGCAAACGGATACTGTACTCCGTACTCCGTACAGTCAAGACATATAAAGGTGCTTTACAAAGGCGATCTCGGCCAATCAAAGGTCGCCCTTGTAGGTGTAACGCTAAGACATTCTAGTCCTTCAACCAATAATATAAGAAGAAGCAGGACCAAAAACTAAAGTCTCTCTCTCTAAGCCTTCTAAATTCCACCACTAACAGTCGCGGCTAAATAGCCCGCAGAATTTGCATAGCAATTTCGCGTGTGGTGATAAGCGTCGATTTTGCCGTCATGTACTCCGTAGTTCTGCGAAATCATTCAGGGGTTACAATGTAGGTGCTTGCGATACCATGTTACTCGCCGGCTTGGGCACCGAGTCAAGAACGAGCTCTGCAGCCATCATCACACTCTCCATTGGTCTCGAGATGCATCAGTCAATACAATGTATGTAGCATGCCGCTAAGCAGCGACCAAACCAGCACATTGTATTCTCATTGCAGATACTACAGACAGTACGCAGTAGTGGCAGAGCATCTGAGAACTCTGAGGCAGCCTTCTCCCCTTCGTCTCAGAATACGACTCAGCAACATCAAATCAAGCTCGCGCCGCACCAGCGTTTCCCTAGCCGCAAAACAAATATAACTAAAACTTCACCTGCAAATCATCGCGAAATTTCTCGTCTGTCTAATAGCCTTCTTCTCATCTCGTTTTCTGAACTACAGTCTCTGCCCTGTAGAGCTGGCAAAACCATGATCCGCCCTGAAATTTTGATGCCCCAACCAATCGTAACAGTGTTTGCCCTGTTCACTAATGTCAATCCAGGTGCCGATAGCATAACTCCTCAATTTCATTTGTCCCAGCGACCGACATATCGCTACGTCTCAGTCATTCCAAACCTTGTCGTACCTCCTAGCTTTGTGGTCAAGTTCAGCCCAACAACCACCCCATGCCCGTGATGCAAACCTCCAGATTAATGAGGACGAAACCATGTCAAAAAGCGAGTCTGCAAAGCACCACCCAAATGTTCTTTGATGTCTTCCCCAAGCCCAATTCATACCCCAGTCATTTTCCTAATTTCAGTAAAGGTCAATATGTCACTCCAATCAGTCTCCAAGTTCATGTCCTTAGGAAGGCATAAAAGTCCGTATCAGCAAGAAGATAAAGCACGCGCAAGAATTCGTTCGACGGCAGAAAACTCAGCTTGAGCTGCCTGCGCCAATGTCATCTGGTCAAACGCAGGCCCAAACAAGTAGCCAAGCTCAGCCCAGAAATAGCCCCAGTACATGTCAGTCTCTATGCTTCTTTCCTGCAAGATGGTACGTTCGGCGTGAGGTCGGCTCAGCACGTCACGTTGCGTCTGTTCTCGAATGATCGCGATGTACCACTGTGAAGAGCAAGTTATCGTCAAACCCAGATCTAGTACATCTCTCATTCCAGGATTCATCGCATACCTCGAGAACATCAAAAGAAATGCCTGGTTTCGGGCTGATGCTGTACTGATGACGCCAACTGCTTGCAAATCGTGGTTGGGTGCATCCATACTCATCCATGTCCGACATGCCTGCGATATAAGCAACGTCGTCCTTCATCAATGGTGTGAACCCAGGGCATTTCATTGCCGTATTGACCAGTCGGCGATACAGTTGTATATTGAGGTTCACGGGGTCGTCTTGTTTCTGGATGCTACGGGTCAAAAGACGAAGGAGCTCGCAAGTGGCCTTGAAGGCGGCACGCCTCTGGCCGATCGTGATACGATCCGTTGCGTACCAAGGAAATTTCTTCAGGGTGCTTATGAGACACTCGTACGGTCGTTGAGGACAATCTTTCGAGAACGGAGACTGCAAGAAAGTGCAATTAGCTTCATAACAAAGAAAGGAGGCCAGTGCGTGAAGATACTCACGCGATGAGGTACTTCAACGTGCTTCACCAACATGACCATTTCCTCCTCCGATACAAAGCCTTTGAAATTTTCCCAGGGCTCGTGGTGATTGAATGGCTTAAAATTCGGTACGACTCCATTCCATACGATACCTTTGGCCAGAGGGAAGAGGTCCCTCATCAGGCTCTCCTGGCTAGAGAGCTCGACATCCACTGGGCGATCGCCGAGTCGGCCAACTCGTCCACTCATGATGTGGTGTTGGTGCTTTTCCACCACTCTGTTGGCGTCATCGAGGCTGACAAACTCGACGTAAGCATCCATTGTTTTGCTTGTGACCCGTTCCATGATGATATGGACAGGCTCATCGGAGTCATTCAGTATCTTGGAGTTGCGGCCTAGAAAAGCAATCACTTCCGATCTTTTCGTAGCAAAAGGAATCTTTTAAATCTCGTCTCAGTATTGCCGATGGGCTTTTCACAAATCAAATGTGTAATAGCATTACTTACGTTCTTCAGCTTTACTACCCCGTGATTGACCGCAACAGCTTGTCTGGCCCCTTCCAAGAAAGGAAAATTCTCTGGCCGAAGCGCAGTCTCCAACGTGGGCAACCCAGTATTGGTTGCTGTCAGTTGGCTTAGTTGATCAGACTGCAAGGTCTGAGTCTGCCCACCTGATGCTGCGCATTGAGCTCCTGAAAGGGTAATGAAAGCTGGCTGATTATTTGCGTCTTCGTTACTGTGCTGGGCTGGCAGTCCGACTGAAGCACGAGCTCCATAGCCTTGACCGGCCACCGCTAAACTCAAATCAAATTTAGGGGGAGGCTCGTTCAGAACTGAAACCAGTCGCCCAGACGTACGTGGGGCATAGTTTCGTGGCTCTGTAAAAGTTCCAAGTCTTGCGTGATGGTCACCGACAACACCCCCACCGACACAGCTACTGTGTTCCGTAACTCCATGCGAAAAGGGGCTTACAAGATTAGCCACAGACTGGTAAGATTGACTGGCTGGAAGGCCTGGGCCAGGAGGTGAGAACTGATTGTTGTCGAAAACAGTCGTAAATGCCGTGGTCTCTCCACCCTTTGCAACACGCTTCAATGGGCTGTACTCAGCTGCCTGGGGTTTGGTTTCATACTAGGAAACCGGTTGCTTGCCCTCGGCGCCTTGAAGAAGAGCCTTTGACAGCAAATTCAAAGCAACAGTTTCATCCAAAGACTCGTTAAAGCTAGTAGACACGGTATTGTCAGAGACACTCAATCCGCTGGCGTCGTGGCCAGAGGAATCCGTAGAATGCTAAGAAATTCGCATTGTGTTAGTCGAATAATGAACATGGCGGAGCTGGTCATTCTCACCTCGCTGCTCGTGCTGGATCTTGCAGTTATTGTTTGAACCCAAGCAGCGGAGCGAGGGTCGAACAACGCCCGAGAGCCCATTTTGTATGGCTATATTGTGGGAAAAGCAGACAATGTCAAATTTGGAGTCAGGGCATGAGCAATAAGTTGGCACTGATGACAGATTGTCGATTTGAGATGAGCAGAATACTCATGAAATTCCAATCCGGATGAAAAGCTTTTGTCAAAGTCAGCTCAGTCCGCAAAATTGAACCTGCAATGCATGCTTGATGTCTATTCATCTCTGACCACACATAAGCTGGCTAAAGATCAATAACCCATACCTTTGTGTCGTCTTGCACAGTCACTTTGTCAGCGAATGACTGTTTGGATATGATAAGAAAAATCAACTTGCGATTTCGGATGGGTTAGGAGAGCTCTGCAGTGCAGAAAGTAGCTAAGTCGATGGAAACAGGCAAAAAAAGAGAGAGGAACGGCCCAAAAACTGCGCCAGATCCAATAGCGGCGACCAAGACTTCCATGCAATAACAAGAGCAGTTTCCAAGGTCGTGCGAGAATTTCGATCTGCCTTTCTGTTGAGCTCGCCGTTCTAATCATCTGAGCGCGAAAGAGGGAGTGGAGAAATGTCATGAGTAGTAGTAGTAGTAGTATACAGAGAGTTGCAACAGCTGCTGGCAGCTGTGGATCGCTAGTTCAGATTCCGCTCACTTTGACAGATACCCACACCCCCTTGTTGAGATAGCCTGAGCACATGGTCAGATACCCTCGGTGGTTCTCAGGTAAGGCTGCCAAGGGAGTGGAAAACATCACGACCCCTCGGTCCACTGAGATTGGGTGAACCGAGATGTCGTGTAATTTTCACCCTTGTGGCTGCTAAACGATGTTATGACACATACACCCGTTCGAGAACTTTCTCCGCGGCTGATCTGGTGTTCATTCTATCGTAAACCCGCCGCAAATCGAGACTGAAAATGCGGGCGCCTAGATCTTACGGCATGCTACTGTTCGAGCGAGCGAGTTAGTAGAAGTGAAACTTTACCGTCCTTATATCACGTTTCACATGGCACCGTCGGGTATAACGCTGCAGTGTATAATATGTTTTCATTTCTGCCCTCACGGTGGTTTCACATCTAATTCATCGAATATGCCTTCTCGTGAGAGTGCATCGCATCGGTACTTGATCCGCAACCCGCGTCGACAAACATTTTCACCGAACGAGGCTTATGATGCGTGCGTGTACAGGGCATAATTTCCAGGTCGCCATAATTATAAGCATGCGCAAGTCCTTTCTTCTCTCTAAATCCATTTAGTCAAACTATGGTTCTATGTCAGCATTGAGCAAATGTGGTTGTCCGATGACCAACATACCGGTGTCAAGAATGACTCGGCCACAAAACGTGCTCTCGCATTCAACTGCACCTTTGTCAGCAAATGATGGTTACGGGAGGCACCCCAGCGTAACATACGAAAAGCTTCATTTCCGAGATTTCCTTGTCAACATCCTCCATAAATTGGATAATAAAGTCAACAAGTTTATGCTTCAACATTTCATCAGTGTGAAAGTTTGTTATTAAGAACGAAATGTCGTATCCCTGTGTATGTTGTCAGTTCAGGGGCATCGTAACCGTCAAGCTCGATTTCGGTCTAGAACGAACCTTGATTGGTTTTCTTCGCAAGATGAAAAAAGACTCAGCTCTTTGTGTCAAGAATCTTGTAAACTTGTGGACAAGGATATTCTCAATCTCGTCTGCCTGCTTGATCTTGATGCTGATTCGGACGGAGTTGATGCTCGGTTCGATAAGAACTCGTTCGTTCTCATTTCGTGCAATCGTCAACGGGGTCAGAAGAACTTCTGGGGATGTTTGTGCCTCGATTTCAGGCACATTGTGTCTCTCGGCAGTCTGTGATGCGAAGTTGGACAGCGTGAGTGCAACAGTCAAGCTGCTCCGCACGCACTGCAGATACGGCCGCAAAGATTGAGACTATAACGCATAGTATGTTAGATATGGTACCAAAATCCCTTGCAGCCGGATCCACGATTGCGTACCATGATACTGAAGCGACGTGCCCCGACCTAGCCGCACATGCAAGATACCTAGGTGAACGACCGCGAGTGAGGCTGCTGGTGATGGTTGGTTACCTTGGCGGGGTGGGTTAGAGAGGGAGCTTGTCACTCAACCAACCATCTGACCTCGTCTGACGTTGCTACGTGGGGCTGTGACGAGGCAGCCTCACGTGACGACCACCGCGAAGTCAAGACCACGACGACGCAATGTTGTTGAGCTGTTGTCGAACCAGCAATAGACTTTTCCAGCAATCATTTAACCCATAACAAGAAGCTGCTTCTACTGAATGTTTAAGGCAGATTCATGCATGTCTTGTCCCGGTAGTAGCTGCCTCCAACAGCACTTCATCTACACCACTGCCCTGAGAAATAAGGACAAATTTTGCACCGTCAGTGCCGGACTCATCTTTAGATAGCCTCTAATGAACAGGCATCTTCCTCCTTGATGGACCACGTGCAAGGTATGCTGTGCGCTTGGACACAAGCTGTTCGACTTATGTGCTGTCAGGCAATGATATGACGGAATGTGAAAGCGGGCGGAATAAAGTGCCTGCACGAATTTGTCCACCACCACCACCTTTAGGGTAACTTGAAATCGCTGCCCGCAAGTTGAGCATGTGTTTCTCAAATGAAGCAACGATCACAGGGCTCATTACATAGGAATAACGACTACCATGCATGGCGTCCAGTGTAGGTGTGTGGGGACAGCGAAGTGAAGATTTATTAGTTTCATCGAATATCAGGGTAATTAGCTTCAACCCGAGATGGTCATTGCAATGGATGAGTCTCTACGGGGCGGCATTTGCCAAGTTGCCAAGCTCGATTTAATAATTGTGGGGCGTCACCTGGTGCTTGTGACGACTTGGCCCATCTTTTCCCGTCTTTCATCGCCCGCTCCAAACCACAAACAACTGCTTTTGTTCATATACGTGGCGCGTTCGACTCTTCTGAAACGCTTATCCCGTAAACTACCTAACCAAGCAGGTGGCCGATTCTGCAACGCTGCTAGACTTGTCTTGTCATCGTCCAGCAAGCAGGCGCAGCCATGGCGTCTTTACAAGGTTCGCTCGGTCTCTCCATTCACAGATTTACCACTGGTGGTGTAAGCATGCTGACACTGGGACATTTGCCAGTCGTGGTCAAACACCAGGGCAAAAAATACGACGTCGAGGTCGACCCCGCTTCCACCGGCGAGGATTTCAAGCTTCAGCTCTTCAGCTTGACTAACGTTGAGCCCGATCGACAAAAGATCCTGATCAAAGGCGGCCAACTGAAAGATGACGCTTACATGAACAAGCTCGGCCTTAAGGCTGGCCAGACCATGATGATGATGGGCACTCCTGGGGGCAGCGGTGATCTTGTTCGCCCCAAGACCCAGGTCAGGTTTGTCGAAGACATGACCGAGGCCGAGCAAGCTCAGCAAGTAGACGCCATACCGGCTGGGTTGCAGAACCTGGGCAATACTTGCTACCTCAATTCAACACTTCAAGCACTGCGGTCGATTCCGGAGCTGCAAGCGTTGTTGAAAAAATATAAACCTGCTTCATCAGGTTTCATGGCTGACATGGCTGAAGTGGATCTGGCCTCGCAGCTTGCAAAACTGTACAAGAAGATGGGCGAGACTCAGGGTGCGTTCCAGCCCAAAAACTTTCTCACAGCCCTACGAGTTGTATTTCCTCAGTTCGCCGAGAAGGCCAAATCCAACAACGGCTACGCGCAGCAAGATGCCGAGGAGGCATGGTCGCAAATTGTGCAGCAACTTGGTCAAAAAATCATGATCAAGGAACGAGATGACGCGCCAGCCATTTCGTTTGTTGACAAATACATGTCTATAGAGTTTTCCTCAACTCTGGAGTGTGATGAAGAGGAGGCTCGCAAAGGTGGAGAGCAAGTTATCAAGACTAAGGATCAGTTCAGCAAGCTCAACTGCCATATAGACGCTAGTACGAACCATCTTCGAGATGGAATCTTGGCCGCGCTCAGCGAGAAATTACAGAAGAAATCGGAGATTCTGGATCGTGACGCAACTTATACAAAGACGTCGAAGATCTCTCGCGCCCCCAAATACCTTACCGTCCACTTTGTACGATTTTTCTGGAAACAAGAAACCAAAAAGAAGGCCAAGATTATGCGAAGAGTCACCTTCCCTCAGGAACTGGATATTGTTGAATTCTGCTCAGATGAGCTTAAAAAAGCCTTGGTACCCGTTCGCGACAAGGTTCGTGAGATCAGGAAAGACGAAGAGGACATTGAACGAGCTCGAAAGCGCCGCAAGAAGAACCCTGGTTACGACACCAGCGATATCCCCGGTGGCGCTGGGCTGCCCTGGGACAAGGAGAAGAAAGATAAAGAGAAGAACGGTCAAAAGGATGGCAAGAAGGCCGAGACGTCGGCCGACGGTGACATTGGGAAGGGCGAAACCTACAAGACAGACGCTGAACTTGATGCCGAGAAAGATGCAGCCCTATTGGCCGCCAAAAAGGAGCTCAACTCCCTAATTGATCCCTCGCTCCGAAACGACGATGGGGCCAATCAATCGGGTCTGTACGAGCTGCGCGGGGTGATGACGCATCAAGGTGCCAGTGCTGATAGCGGCCATTACACTGCATATGTCAAGAAGATGGCTCCCGTGGACCCCAAGACTGGCAAGAAGGGCGAGGAAGACGGCAAATGGTGGTGGTTCAACGATGACAAGGTCACGGAAGTGACGGTAGACAAGGTTGAGGCATTGGCTGGAGGTGGTGAATCCCACTCGGCATTGGTTCTGCTCTACAAGGCCATCCCCCTCCCTTCAGCTGATGGATCTGTAGAGTAGACGGGACGTGATGCAAAGGCGTATGCTTGGCCAAACGGAACAGGTTTTTATGGATGGGCGATTGAAAGAGCACAGTATTGAATTGATTGTAGACTTTGGGATGATGCTACTGCATGCGACAGTGTGTTGTGGAAGATGGCTTTTGGAAGCCATAGGTCGGTCAGAAAGACAGAGGGAAGGTATCAAGTCATAAAAAATGGCATGAAGGTGTGCACATAAACATAAATCCTGTCTGTAGGGTATCTCGAGTGTTCAAAACGCCAGTAATGCATGATCCTTTCGGCTTCAGCAAGTATTGAATAGCATTGCTACCCAGATGCCCTCCTCGTAGCCTCATGATAGCCTCATTTTTTGCTCAGTTCTTGGCGCTCCCGCACACGCTCCTTAAACAGATCGAGCTTCCGTTCCAACCCAGCTTTTTGCTGGAGAAGATGGTTCTTCTGTACCTCAAGAATGGCGATTTGATCTGCCGTTGACGTCGTCCCAAACTGCCCGAGTGCCTGTTCACAAAATTGTAAGCACAGTCCATGGACGTTCGTAGTCAATGGCGAGTGATGGTCTTGTAAGACGAACCTCTCCCTTCTGCTTATCTGTCTTCAGCTGTGCGCCCGTAATGGCACCAACGCAGATGACGGCCGCTATGGCAACGGACCACACTCCTCGTTTGAATTTCTCCTGTCTCGTCCATTGGTACGCCATTTTGCCACCCGAAAAGGACATTCAAGAAGACGTAGATGTCCGCGTGTGATGTCGGCAGGTTACTTTTTGCAGCGATTTTCCGTAGTCGACGTGGTTACCACAGTTCTCGCCAAATTTGCTCCGCTTTTTGTTGCCGTTCCTCGGTCGTCATGCGGGCAATGACCTGCGCTCCAGATAACGAGCGAGGCCGCAGCCAAAGGACGGGTGATGACGTGCGATGCTCGGCGAGCGGATGGGCTGGAGAAGACGATCTTGACGCAGAGGCAGAGGACGCGGATAAGGTGCACGGGTTGTCTCGATGGCAACGGCGGCGCGACGACGGGAGAAGGGTTGGTATCGGATGTACTATTGAAGCGCGTGTCTGTGCGTATTCGCGTCGAGGGTCCAAGGTAGATAGCTCGACGCTGTCGGTGTAGTTGACGTCGTGACGAGACGAGCTTTTCCCTCGGCGGGTGATGATGGCGCTGGGCGCAAGGGTCATGACTAATGAATGAACGGATTGCGATGAGGACCGAAATTGTACGGGTTTCCGGATCACCACCAGAGCTCGTTCTGCCTGAGAACGAGAAAGTCGCGATCAACTCTTGTAGAAAATCGAGTCCAGCATTTTATGAATAGAGATTATTTCAAAATCTGGCTTCTGGCTTTGGCCACGGACTGATTGTCGAGAGTTATAATAACCGTTCCTTCGAACCTCGTGCGTAGTGGGGCGGAGCTGGGCTGGCTGGCACGCACGCACGGACGACATGTGCAGACTGTGGAGTTATGGAGTGGGACGCATCACGACTTCATCAGAACGACCAGAAGAGACTTGACTTGTTTCTGTCCCTTTGCGAGTCAAGCTGAGAACGCGCAGTGTGTGAGGCCTGCGAGGAGCGATCGAATGGGGCGCAAGTGAAGACGCAGTGAAACCGGCGTGCGAAGGGCGAAACGGGAGAGGGATTGTCTCGGCGTGCAATTGCCGTGGTGTTTCAGGATGCAGAGCGTCCGACGCTGAAACGGCGCTGGACTTCGGGATGTCACTTATGACAAAGGGGATCGCGGAAAGGATGGTTATTGGGACGGTGTCGTTTGTTGTTCCTCTGAAGCGCGGCTCTGGTCCATACAGATGAAATTGACTATTGTCCTCTGAAGCACAAGGAGCTGCTTTTGGAAAGACATGGACGCTATTGGCGACACTCCATAGTGACGCTCTGGAAACACTGTTGAAACAGTCAAGTCATCCTGCCGCGGTACTTTCTGATTTACGGAGTATAATCAAATTTGCTTCTTTTTGTTGTTGAGGCATTTGCCTCGAGCCACTCGGCTTATAAGAGGATTTACGACTTGTAAATTGACTACGGAGTAAAGTCTTTTTTTTCCTTTTTCTATGGAGCCGCTTCCCGATAAGGGATAGCTGGACGCTGACGCTAATGCCATTCCGAGATGATGACGACTTTCTGGTCCACAGTCCACAGTCAGTCCACACGAGCTTCGGACGAAGTCAACCTGCCCCTCCATCATCAATCCTCTTTCGCTTCGTATTTGCTAGCAACGCAACGCATATGCATTTGGATTGGTAATTGCATCTTCTCGTCCTTCTCATAGATTCGAGCTGCGAGATGTCTCTGTTCGACTGAAAAAAAAAAAAAAAAAAAAAGTCCCTTCCACAACGGCCACTGCACGCACCGTCGCATCCCCCTCCAACGATAGAGTACCGTCATGAGCACCAGGGCTCAGCAGACCAGAAGACTACAATCACGCAACTGGAAATGACAACCCCTCGCCTCTTCCTTGTCCGTCACGGCGAGACAGAATGGTCCCTCAGCGGCAAGCATACAGGCCGTACCGACATTCCCCTCACAGCTGATGGAGAAAAGAGAGTGCGCGCAACTGGGAAGGCCCTGGTAGGAGACGATCGATTGATTGTTCCTCACAAGCTGGTCCACATGTATGTAGGTCGAGCTGCTTCATGCGTCCAATCCTCATCCGGGTTCGCGAATCACCTCTCGCTTCCCTCACGAGACCGTCTTTCAGAGCGCACATGCCCAACCTCCTTGTCCACTTCCCCGCAACTCGGGCGTCGGGATGGATAGTTCTTATGATTGACGCGAACCATCCCGGCTTGTGCATCAGATCTGACCACGGTAGCCTCCAACGCTCTGTCTGATATATGGGCAGGGAAATATTACACCAAGCACTCAGTATCATGCACTCGATGCAGAATACGACCCTGCCTTACGCAATCATTTTGTCCAAATCGTCAGCAGACAGTCATGGCTTGGCCAGGGCCCGAAGTACTGGCAATGCGAAACGGGATATACACGCAGTGCGACTCCGTAGACACACTTGTGTTGGATCGGCGCCGTCGGTTAGAGCCTCTTTTCCCCCTCATCAAGTACATGACGGGACAATGATGCCACCACCACCAAACGTGTTTGATCTGCGGTCATGCAATCCCTTTGAGAAACCCTTGAGAAAACAAGCTTTGCGTCCTGCAGGGCACCGAATCGAGAACCAAGTGAGAGGCTAACTGGCATTCATCGCACGATAGCTACGTCTCACCGAGAAGACGCGCTCAAAGAACGTTCGAGCTGATGAATCTGGGACTATCAGGCGGTTTGCCGTGGCAAGCACACGGGGCGAAGGAGCCAAACTGCTTACAATGTCGTGCTAGTATCGAGGTCACAGAAGATGTGCGAGAGTGGGATTATGGCGACTACGAGGGCATCACAACTCCTGAAATTCGCCAAATCCGAGCCGACAAGGGAATCGAGGGTACCTGGGACATCTGGAGGGACGGATGTCCCAGTGGAGAGTAAGCAACACAGGCTTCCCATTATGCCGTTTTCGTCTCCGCATAAAGTGGTGTTCCATTATAACCATGGCTTCCTCCTTTGTTCGCGCATGGCATTGCACCCCTGTTAACTGCATCCGCGCAGGAGCCCTGAGCAAATCACGGAGAGACTCGACCGACTCATCAATGAGATCCGCCAGAAGTGGCACAAGCCGGCAATGGACAAGTCCAAGGACAAAGATATACATGGAGACGTGCTGATTGTCGCTCATGGCCACATTCTGCGTGCCCTGGCCATGCGATGGGCCGGCAAGTCTCTGCAGGACGGACCGGCGTTTCTACTCGAGGCAGGCGGAGTAGGCACATTAAGGTATAGGTTTTCCTTTACTTTACAAAGAGGACAGGTGGTTGAACGCCGAGTTGCTGATTTGATTGACTGACATTCCCCAGCTATGAGCACCACAATATTGAAGAGCCGGCGATTCTGCTGGGAAGTGCTTTTGCAGTGGATGTCGAGGGTAAATAGACGTGGCGGCGTAACCTGCCGACGATAACCACATGTACATTGGCACATATAGCCAAGACGGATGACATGTGGTATTAACTCAAATCTCGTTGTGATCAGAGTACCACAATGACATGTTGCAACGAAGAGGTTTATGCAGGCCATGGGAAGCTTCATGTTTTGCATGCACACCGTGTGAATCCGTCTCAATATCAAAGAACGCACGAAAAAAAGGAGTAAATTCTCTTAAAGGGCTATTCATCCCGTATTCAATATATGGTAGATCGCTTCTTGCCGTGGATGAGTCCGTTGCTCTCTTGTTCGCTCATGACAGGTCTTTGGCGACGAGTAGAACAATGCCATGGCGCAAAACATTGCATCATCCCTGCAACGAACTTGAAGACACGTAAAGACTGTTTTGACAATGCTTATACTGACCACTCTCCATGATCCTATTGCAATGCCTTTCGTGGCTGCGACGGCATCGAAGATCTGGAAGTGCTATTGATGAAGCGAAACTGCAGGGAACTAAGCGTCGGCTGGAACTATTGCTGCCCATTGTAGATGTGGATGTCTTCATCATGGCAAGCTAAAAATATAAAAGTAGAAGCAGAAGCTTCTTCGCATGCAGGTAACTAGTGAATTCTCAACAATTTGCTTCGGCTGTGTACTTGAAGCTGCGTACAAGTAAACGCATTGTCTTCACCACTACGTTTCATAACCTCGGCTGCCAACAATCTCACATATCCAACTGAGATTATCTCCAACACGGTCTATACTCAGTCACAGGCCTTCTCGCCGCGGGCAAAAAAGACCCTGTGAACCATGTGCTTCCCTTCCCCATGGGCATTCTCAAAGATTATATCCTGACCGACCTCGTCAAACATGAAGTTGCCCCCGACGCCAGCGCCCTCAAAAATCTCACACATCCTCTCCTCTGTAAAGCCGTGATTTCCGCACTCCCGACGAGACGCCGTGCCCTTCCATCGGCGCACGAGGCATCACGTCCAATACGAACAGGACACCGCCTGGTCGGAGGCGCTCGGCGAGTCTCTTGGCGGCCAAGTCGCAGTCGTGTACGTGGTGGAAGCCGAATCCCACACCCACCAGATCGAAGTTGAAGAATTCAGCCAAGGCGAAGGCCGCCGGGGAGGGATCGTCCGGCGAGATCGGATTTCCCGCGTATGCAAGCCTTTGTGAGAAACCCTGCATCGGCCATCAGTGCATGTAATGATCAAAGGAGGAAGAAGAAAAAAAAACCTCGCATCGATGAAAGATGGGCGAGTTACTACCTCGCTTCTTGTCTTGGCGTTGTATTGTTCGACCATGGATTCCGCAATGTCTATGCCAACACACTGGCCGAGTTGAGGACCGAGTGCCTTCGCCGATTTAGCCGTTCATTCGGAAAACAGTCTGCGACAGGATGACACAGAAACGAGGAGTTCCTCGTTGATATGCAATCCGTAGATTGTGCTCGCCCACCCTTGGTAGAAGGCCTGTTCCGCAGGCATAATCCAGAAGGCGACCATTGGGCCGGACACCCAGGAGGCTTGACCGGGCCGCGACCTCCTTCTCAGGCTGAGTGACCGTCTTTTGAAATTTCCGGTCATGCTCTGGGGCGAGATTGCTATCGAGTGCCCATTAGCGGATTAGTTCGGTGTGCCCAGCCAGCCTGCCGGTGCATTTCATGCTCAGCATTTGCTGTCATGGTGGCTCGCAACAGACTGCGCACACCGGAGCCTCGCATGTTGGCCACGAGAACGTATAAAGACCAAAAGAGGAACAGGGGAAACAAAAGGAAACGCGATGAAAACAGGTCCTAAAGCCGTATTTCCATTCAAGGGAAAAGCCCTGTTGGCTTCCTCGAAATAAGCTTGGGTCACAGCCGTTGTGTCGGACATGTCAACGTCTGCGGCACCTGCCTGGTTGGGAAAAGACAAATGCCAAATATATATGGACGGATGAACGAGCGATGGATGACCTTGACACTGCTTCGCAGATGCGGCCGATGGAAGTATGAAGAGCTTGTATGCTCTCGCGGACACTTCGGGAAGGGTTTGCGGAACGATGACGAAGCAGGTCGTAATGGGCGGCCCCCGCTGCATCTATTTCGGATGACGGTAGAAATTGCGATCTGGCCACGCCACACGTAGATGCTCGGTTGGACATCCTGTATGCCGGGTGACAGGAATCTAGATTTACGGCGTGGGACGGACTGGGGGGGACTAAGTCGGCGACTGTGACTTTGGCGCGATGCTTGACCAGCGGCATTCCAAACCGGCAGGCGAAGTACTGGTCTTGAAACGCACAACTGTCGATAAAAGAAAAAGATTGATAAACACAAAAATAAAAACCGGGTCGAATTCTCCATGTCGCCTGCAATGCAAATCTGCATCCTCACCTCGCTACCGCGGCAGATATGACCGCAAACCCACAAGAAGTCGTTCAGCACTAGGCGTAAGAAAAAAAAGTCCTTGTGGTCGCCAGAAATGCTACAGGACTCCTTATATCCGTGGAGTCAACCCATTTCCATATAACCTACAGTAAAAGCTGATCTGCCCGACCTGACGATTCGTGCAGAGCTCGTCAAGGCAGGGGCAGCCTTCGACAACATCCCGTTCGTGATCTTCGCGTCACCACGAGGAAACGGTACTAAAGCCTACGAATCCGAGCACTTCCTTCACGCTCCGTTCAATTCACGCACATATTTGGCCCTGTTCTCGTGAAGAAAGTGGCTGGCGAGGGAGGCAAGGAAATGAAGCGCTCCCGAGACTTGACCAGTCGCTTTTTTTTTTTTTTTTTTTCGCACTCTTCCCGAAGGCTCTTTGAAAAAAAATCTTGCGGACTGGTCGCGCGCTCTGGCATCATCCACGATTGACTGGTTTTTTTAAGAAGGGGGCCGTGTTAGTGAAAAGGAAATCACGAGAGTGGTACGGGTTGTGTCGGATTCTCGGGTGCAAATTACGTTGAGCAACCTTACGGAGCGACGTGGATGTGAAAGAGGCTGAGGTTGATTAATGCTGGTACCAAGCTGAATAGGCTATCTGACTGATTGAGGCAAAATCCCTTGATCGTGACCGTTTTTATACCGCACGGCGCTTAGGCCTCGGTGGCGACGAGACATGCCGGCTAAAACCCTCTCTCAGGGCTCGAAGGCATTATTGACAGCCTTGACAGGCCTTCCAAGATGTCAATATCATCCACGCAGGCCGGGAACCCTCATGAATGCCCTACACCTCCCTCGACGGCGTCGGGACCGGCAGCGAAGCGCTTCGGCAGGAGCTCGCAGTAGGTCCAACAAGGTGAGGCCGGGCCATGACGCCAAGGCAACAGAGATGGATGAGCTGTAGGAAGATTTGCGATGCGGGTTTTCCCGAGCGTGAATCTACATCAAGTCGACTCTACCGCCAAGAATACAGCCGCGAGCCAAGGCAACGATGCCAAGTTGAGCACCCTAGCGGCCATGATGCATGGAGCTAGAGAAGAAAAGCGCCGCTTTCATCCTCCTGTAGACCTCCCCGATTTTCGCAACGGAGTGAGTTCGCTTTCATGGTCATCACCGGGGATTTCCAGCGCCTTTGTGTGCCTTGGACTTCAAGCACCGGTATTCGGAAACGTTGGGCTTTACGTACGGGCAGCAGAAATAAAGTTCGTGATGGCCATTAGTTACCCCCGAAAAGGGGAGGGGGAAAGGGAGAACAAAAAGAGTCAGACGGGACTCGAACTCTTGATGTTCGAGGGGGGTAACAGAAAGAACCTGGGGTGCTGAACTTTGTGCAGTCTCTCTGTACGTCCGGGGATATTTCTGCTGCATTGAATTTACGTGTGCTGCGCCGTACTGTACGGCGGAGTCACGATCACCGCGTGATATTTCAGATGCTCTGCTAAGAAGCGTTATCATTAAGCTAATGTTTTTTGTTTTGTTCTGTTCTAGGCGTCCATTCTAGAGCCCTATCCGTCTTGTTATCAAATAGTGCCTTTAAGCAATCGTGTCGTTCTTTCTGTCCAGGCACTCGCGTTCAAGGATGGCTTGATCTGAATGAGCAATCAAGTCCATAAAAGTCGAGCTCACTAGGCTATTCATGAGACTCTATTTTATGCCCTGACGGGAAAGGTGAACTTGAAAAGCCCAGGGTAATCTCTCGTCGCGGCCGACTGAAAGTCATCTATCAAGTCTACAGGTAACAATGTAAGGCAGTAGTTTTCCGCGCCAAATACAGCTGTACGCTGTCCAGATAATGTCGGGCAAGTGAGCAAGACCAAGCGAACTGCTTCAATAAGGAAGTGCCATACACTTTCAATAAGGAATCACCATACAATCAAACCCGCGTCATCAAGTAAAGAGCTTGTCAGCTGCACTGCGTCGCTTGGCAAACTACGGCACACCATTCTTCAAGTACGCTGCTATACAGCGTGGAACCGTGGCCTGAGCCTTTTCTGTCTCGGTACTTGGTTGTTGGGTAGCATTGAGCGATCTGTTTGCGGTGCGATAGTAAGGAAGGTAGTTGCAGCCGTGGTGCTGGTGATGTATCGTGCTCACTCTGGGTTTGCGTGTGGCCGGTTCACATGACTGTATTGCGATGTGTCGCTTATGGTAGATGTCTCACGTCCCTTCAACGTCAATGGCGAGGATGTTTCTGGGAAAGGGGGGGAGGCTGTCACCTCACCCCGAGGCTCTTTTGTGCCACGCAGGCGCCTGCGTTGGAGGACAGCAGGGAATGTTGAACCATCCCCTTGGACAAAGTTGAATGCCTGTCTGACTAACTTGATTGATTCCTAGTTGCTAGATAGCCTAGGTAGTGGCCGCTCGAAGGGGGGGGGCATGGGGGCATGCAATAAACAAGGCCGGGGGGCGTGAGAGTGGCGGGATTCTATATGTAGTAATAGGATGAGTCGAGGAGGAGTAGTGTCTGAGGAGGAGTGTTCCAGGAGTCGTCGTCGTGGGAGTGTCGACAAGACGAGAACCAGGAGAGCGACCAGGGAACCAGGGACACTAAGCTGGCGATGCCCTTGTTGGTGCCTTGTCGCCTTGGCCCCTTGCCACGCTAGTGCCAACGCCATGCACCTGTCAGCTCCGCCCACGACCAGCGACCAGTGGCAGCAGCAGCCGATCACGGGTGATGATGCACCTGCAGGCGCGCACCGTTCCGTGCTTGCGTGCCCCCCAGTCACATTGCACATTAATTACCTAGGCAGGTACATTGGTTCTGTCAGTACTCCATATGTCGTATGTCGTATGTCACTTGTCCATTCTTCGAACATTCCAGTCTTTCATCTTTCATCGGGGACCCCCCCTCCCCGGTCGCCCTTTCCCTGTCCCGTGAGCCGTCTGGCCCCGGTCCCCTGGTCTTGGTGCCCTTTTCGTGCCCTTTTCGTGCCCATGGCAAGTAAGGGGAGGGTGTTTCACAATCTCGCCACCTTTTCCAGCGGCAAATGCAAATGCAAATGCAAATGCAACCTGCGTCTTACGTGCAAAGTCATCAATCAGCACTGCAATGACCGACCGCCACGACCATGGCTTTTTCTTCTGCCGAGTCGTCTTCATCTTTTGACCCGTCGATGTGACCGTCGGTTGAGGCGCGCAAACCGAGAGACCAAAGTCTGGCACAAGCGTTGCCCAGTTCCACATGGCGTGGATCGAAGCCCATTTTCCGTTGTACAGTGGAATCCTGCCCATCTCATCTTATTTACATTTGAGCATTGGGAGGCATCCAATTTTTAAGCAGAGGCAAAAAAAAAAAAAAAAAAAAAAAAAAAAAAAAAAAAAAAAAAAAAAAAAAAAAAAAAAA
>KQ061794.1:47611-59912 GCA_001008035.1 Atkinsonella texensis
AAAAAAAAAAAAAAAAAAAAAAAAAAAAATCATCGAAAAAATCATGACACAGCAAATGTGATCTGTATCTGTTCTACCCGGGCGCAAACCTGAGCCGGAGATTCAACCCCGCAAGGAATTGCATAACTAGTTCCCAAAATGTCAACCTGCAGGCGCTTCCTTCACCGCTGCTTTCTGAGGGCTGTCTGGTCCGTGATGTGATATGGTGTGGCTCGATGAATCCAGTCCCTGCTGCCTCCAAGCATCAGAAGGGGGGCAACGTGTGCGGTGATACTGGCATAAGGTAGATTCGTTAATTCTCGCTTCGCCATGTCACTGAATTGTGTACGCCGGATGCACATTATGCATGCGGCCATAGGAATGTGTTGTGTTCAGTTGAAGCCTGCTGAGCTGATGTACGGGTTCGGCTCACGAGCGCTTAGGAGTCTCCCTTGCGAAGCCCTCTTGTGTCATTCCCAGAGCAGTCGTGACCATTGGAATAATTGACTTGTCAATTATCCCTCAGCAATTAATATAAAGAAGTCCCTCAAATCAGATTGCATTGCATGATAAAAGGGGCAGGGGCCGCGACGCGTCCCCACGAAGCGATGCGGCACTTGCTGAAGGCGCAAACAGTTATTGGCATTTTTTTGCAGAGGTTCATATTGCGTCCGACAAGGCGCATAGAATACTATCTGTTCGGTTCAATTGCTCTGGGACTAGGCTAATGAGCCATCTACGAGGCCTGCCTCCTTTTCCGGGCGGATGAGACACTCGTAACGAACAGCCCCAAATGATGATGTAGTTGGCTTCACGAGGTTCTAAAATTAGCTTACGCAGACTTGCTACCTCGGATCCTTCACGGTGCATGTATGGGTCCATCGACAAGGCTTCAGACGGTTGGCTCGTCATGATGGTCTCCTACTTGGTGGGGCGAGAAGTTATTTTGCCCTCGCAGCAACTACCAGCCCTCTTCAAATGCCATTACAAAGAAGACTGTATCAATGTCGAGGCGAGCTTTAGCCCTGCTCACAGCGAGCCGCCGATAGTTTGTGCTCCAGTGTCCTGCCGGCAGAGCTCAGGCTCGAGCCAAACACAAAGCGTCCAACATGAACCAAATCCAGCGTACGCAGCACAGGCTGTATCTGACCTTTCTTCATTCATTAGGACAGCGCAAGAACCAATCTCAGACAAATCTTCATTCGCAAGGGAAACAGCAAGGTCTGATAGCGCTATAGATAGGAAAGAAAGCTGCGCACGGCTGTCATCTCTCACGGCCGGATCGCGAGGCCGGCGCGTTCAAACAGGACGTGGCAGCCAAATGACGAACTGGTCCTGATAGCAAATTGCAAAGCACCCGCCATCGAAGCAGGATCGACACTCAGAGATGCCGCTGTGACGAGCCACGGCTAATGTCGAATCCTCGCTCGTGCCGCCAGAAACACAAGGGCTTTTGTCTTGCCTTGACGAGAAACGGGGCCCAACGCCGCGGGAACCTGCACGGCTAGCCGAAATGCCCTGCAACTGCCCCGCATGCAAATGCGCTCACGTGATGTGCCGTCGCTGTGCTTGCTCGACGGGACGGGCCTTCGATTGAGCCAATCACCTGGCGTCGATTTTTCTTTTGTGGGGGGGGGGGCGAAGGCCGAGCCAACCCGTCGCTCTGTGGAATGGTTACATGGCGTTCAACCGGTTGAGCTGCCACCGTGTAACGCCACGGCATCGTTGGGCCTGTGTAGCCAAGACGGGCTGTGCGATGAGCGAGAGAGCAATCTGACGGCGGGGTGGCTGAACTGCGCAGTTGTGTGGGCAGGGTGGTGTTTGGATGCCATCCCAGGCACCACAGTTGGCTCGTCATCTCCGCCCTCTCCGCGCAGCCGATACATGCCATGCCTGGGTTAAGTCGGTCTACAACTTGCAAAGCCCGTCGTCGTCGTCGTCGTCGTCGTGGCCACCCACGAACAAGGAAGGCTACGCTGTCGAAATTGGTGCAGGTCGTAATTAATGAGAAGCCCGCCAACTTGACCTCTCTCCACTCTATTAATGGCAATGGCAAAGCAGCTACCGGCTGCGGCAGATGTGGAGGAGAGGGTGCCGGCGGGAAATGGCGGGAAATGGCGGGAAATGGCGGGGAAGGTCTCGTGCAGGGCCAAGTCCATGTTTGTTCGGTTGTGTTTGTGTGGGTGCAGTGCTATCTGGTCGGTCATATGTATGTGTACGTCCGTCCCCGAGGGATCGGGACCAATGCAAGTTACAATTCCCGTCAACGAATTGCAACCAGCAGCCTGGTTAGTCCATCATAGCCATTGCTCTTCAGCATTCAGCTCGCTTCACCGAAGCCCTGGCATGCTGCTGGTTGTTCTTTGGTTTTCCCAGAGCATCAGAGCGTGGCCCTTGCTTTTCACGTGGGACACAAAGCCACGGAGGTACCGCGTCCTTCCTGCTATGCACGACCGATGGAGCAATGTCTGCCACGATACGGAAGAAGAGGACATCCAAGGAACCGGAACAGGGCAGGCCGCATATTCTTGTTGCATTGCATACAGGCATGTGTCACAAAACGATGAAGCGAGAAACTCCATTGCCTGAGCTAGCCTGGGTACATAATGAAAAGTGCTTAAAGAACCACACAGCCATGGCAGCCATATCAGGATAGGCGGTGAACCAATAGAGTGACCGGCAAAGTATCGTGTCTGTAGGGGACGCCCGAGCCACCCGGCCCGGGCGTATGAAAGGTGCCATCTTCTCCTCTCCAGAGCAAACAACCTGCTCCCTCACCCTACTACCCCCTACTCGGGTACAGGTACAAGTAGCAGCGGAAGTGTTTCATCCGACTGAGGTCCACGCCGTCGCCTCTCGGGCTATCTCGCGACCCCCTTTTCCGCTGTTCCGTTCGACAAGCCGCACCAGGCTCGTGCCCCTCAAGCAAGCATTGGACGGGATCGTGCCGCTATGGAGACTAGTATGGGATGGCTGTTACCGACGCTAGGGCCAGGTTCGCTATGCCTGAAGTCCTCTGACCGATATTGCCAGGCGTCGCCATCAGTTAGTTCAACCCGTCGTTGTGTGTTTTCCTTGTCGATTTCCGGATCAATATGTCGAACCGGCCAGGGGAGGGGGCTACAATTGGGTCCGGTACATACACCAAGCATTGGCCCAGACCTTGATTTACCTCAGGTCGGTAGGTATATACCTAGGTATGTACCTCACCGGTCTGATACAAGCAACTACCGAAGGTAGGCCTGGGTATGTAGGCTCGGATTGGCCACTGGGCACCTTCCACGGGCTCACACCCCATAGCGATGGGCAAGTGGCCATAGTCCTCTAGGGGTATCGGACCAGCTTAGGCCAATGCGCGGATAGTACAGGGACATGGCGCGGCAAAGACGGGACGAGCCTTGTTGCGTTTGATTGAGACGGTCTGATCGAATGCCACGCACGCCCCCTCCCCGGCACCGCCAGTTCTGCTGTTGACCTTGACAGCCCACCCATGATGTTCATTTCTCGTAGCTCCCTAGTTTTTGCTCTCACTGATTCTTGTACAAGAAGTAGCTGCTGGCCTAGAACGCTATAAAAGGATGCTAGCCATTGTGTTGACCCAATAACCACACCCAATTAATTACCCCTGATAGCCCGCAACGCACGGTCGTGATGTTCCTCAACGCGACTAGGTCTTCTGGTAAGCCACGTTTCAACTCGTTGTGTTACGCTACGTTTTGGCGTAAGTATCGACGGACCGATAATAATAATGATGTGATTGATGATAGAATCTAGCTTGGTGTTCCATCTTGAAGGGGGTTATATGGGGCAACAGCTACCGCGTGACTCTAGCTTGCACCCCGCTGTGCGGCATAACTAGCTACATACAACAATAGACCAATCTATTATGTACAGATGCCGGCCTCTAAGGGAAAAGATAGCGGTCCCAGCTATACTATAATAAGGAAAGAAGCTATTATAAGAGATAGGAAAGAAGGATAAAAAGAGAGTGCAAGAGAGGGGTAAAAACAGTGAAGAAATAGCTAAAGAGAAGGAAGAAGACTCATGCTACTAGCTAGAAGGGTTAACGTAAGAAGATCTATAGGGGTCCCTAGTAGAAGAGTTGCTAGGGGGGCTAGGAGAACAAGTTGAATTATAGTAGTCTCCAGTAGAAGAGCTACTAGAGGGACCAGAAGAACAGGAGAGACTAGTGGAAGGAACAGAAAGATAGAGACTAGGAGAAGGAGGACTAGTAGAACTACTACTAGTGGAAGACTGCATCTCCTGGTAAAGGTCCTGTAGCCGATTAAATCTCTGTTCTTGCTGGTATAATCGTTGTTTTTGTTGCTGTTGTTGGTACTGTAACTTCTGTAGATCCTTCTGCATAGTACCAATTCGTTGTAAATAGTACTGAGTAAGGTCCTGTAGCTGTACCTGATGCTGTTGTTGAAGTCTTTGGTACTGTAAGCTACTAGGGCAAAGGTGTTTTAGGTGTACAAAGACCTTGTTCCTAGAAGTACGTTGTTGTAGGTCACGCTTGTATAGTTGTTGTAGTCGTTGGTCCATAATAGGCAACTATAACAACTATAGGAAGCAACTAGCAACAGGGAAAGCGGCGGCAGCAAGCAGCAACGAAGGCAACAGGGAAAGCAGTAGCAGCGGTAGTGGCGGCAAGCAACAACAAAGGCAATCCGCAGATCCTGACGGCATCCTCGCTTCCCTGATCCTTCCCAGCGCATCTACTACGCGGCGTCCAAGAGGCGCAAACGCCATTGAAAGGCTCTCGCTTAAATGCAGTTCTTTATGAAAAAGAACTCGGATCAGGTGCCTTTGGATTGTCCATTACGCATGCAATGTCCTGACAGGAGACAAGTACGTCGTCAAACGCCTGAAACAGAAACTCATTGAAAGTGGCAATTACGATGTGACGTTATGGAAACGAGAAGCCGCAATTATGGGTGAGACCTCACATGTCCTTCATCCACAGAGACCAGCAATTGTGTCTTTTTGGTTCTAACATGGTCAGCTTTCATGTTGTTACTTTTCGATCGGCCACTTTCTGTCCCAGGCCTGAGTTGCAATTTGAATATGACTGTAGCGGCTCGCTCGAAACCCGATATGGCATAACCGCTCACGAAAGCACGGAAATCCTCTGCCAGCTGACGTTAGCTTTAGAACTATCTCCATAACCAAGAACCTCCCATCGTTCACCGTGACATTGAACCTGAGAGCACTCTTGTTGCTCAGAGACGGAAAGGCCACATTCATGACAAATTTGCAGACTTCTCCCTTTCCAAGGCCGGGGACGACTTGAAAACATGGTGTGGTACATTGACATGGTTAGCGCCAGAAATGTTACCTGCAGAATTCCGGCTTGAGAGGTCCAGGTAACTATTCCTGACGTGGCGGTTGACATCTAGTCTTTGGGCGTCGTGGTCGCTTCGATAGAGTGCGATGGGCTGCCACAACGAGGCGCTGAAGCTTCAAACCCAACAGCGTTGGGCATCGCGAGTCATATGACGCCGGTCCGAGGCAGTCCGAGCACAACAGCGAGGGCTTCAAGGGGTCGACTTGTCAAATCTTGTCTTTCGTAACGTCTCTAGAAGTTTCGGGGCCCTTGAATCGAGATACTGTGGAGGGCATTGACGCTGGGGAAAGCCCATACACAGAGCGCTGGCCGGTGGTAACTGTGTTGAAACAGTCAAAAAGTTTCGATTCCGACGACGGGTCTAAGATTCCACCTCAATTGCCCAGCCACGAGAGAGCACTGTGTGCAACTTGTGGGCGTAGTAGTAGCATTCATCGGTGCGGCTAGCCCTCCGAAACGGCGAGAGGAAGAAGCAATAGGAGTAAAGTATTTTCATGGGAATATGGTTTCTGAAGGTCGACTTAAGAGAAGGGCGTTAGGCATAACCATCGATAGTCCGAGCTCGGGTGGACAGGAGCGCAACCAGGTCCGAAAGAAGGCTCTAACCTCCAACAGCGTTGTCCGAGTCACAGCCATCCAGTCAAGGTCACATTAGCTAAGGCGCCATAGGAGAACTTGTGAGATCCGGAGCATGTCAAAGGTCTCATCATGGCTATTTGGTCAGCAGCCACATAATCATAATCATCGTCCAAGGAGTAAGGAGTGCACACTGCCCATAGAACCGAAACACGTAGCCGTGTGCATCTGATAGCCTTTGTGTCCTCCGCAGTGCAAATCGAGAATTAGCGCAGCGATAATTACACAAATTCCACATTAGGAAACAAACAACCGTGCGTGTTTCACGTGCACAGCTCTGCGGCTTAATAACAGCAGCTTGGAAATATCTATAGGCCCCCCCCCTCTCTCCAAGAAAGCGGCTCGTCCGCGCATGAGCTCACTTGCGCAACGACGATTTATCATCTACGAAACCATCAAATAGCCATTACGGTTTTGCGATCCACCTGCGCACAATTCGAATGCCGCCCATTGATACTATGGAATCTCCGATGACGGCTACTTGCCTCCTATCCACTGCTTCCGAGCAGCTTGTTCAGCACCTTCAGAAAAAATTTCGTGAGAATCAGTTCGACATTTCGCGCCTCTTCGGCGTCCAAGATCTGTCGAGTGAACATAGAAGTAAGTTGGCAGCCAGGCTCAGGTGAGAATCTCCCATGATGCTCGTTGTGCTGGCTCTGGAACTGATCACTTTTATCGCTCAGCGAAGCAGTGCTTAAGCTCGCTACTCCCCCACCTCGACGTCGATAATCTTCTCTCACGCTAGACGATGCTTTCTCGTAAAAACGACAGTCACCCAGAGCGTGAGGTCTCATGCTCGTCAGTTGATTCCTTCGAGTCTAATGCGGGTATACCTATAGATGGTGGGGACCTCGAAATCTCTAGTCGTCAAGAACTGGTTAGAGACGATTGATGAGCTACGTCATATCCTTGCAATGCCCTACTTCAGGGTGGCTCAGTGACGAGCCAGACAAAGAGATTGGAGTCGATGAAATAAAAACAGTATTTTCAAGGCAATATATGCGATGGTGGGATTTTCGCAAGTCACGGTGGGTTAATCGAGGCATGTCTAGCAAGGATACAGGATTCTCTATCTTCCTTGAAGCAAGCAAGCGCAGATACGAGGGGATAGGTGCCTCAGAAATGGTATCCGACTCATCATTCGAGGAAACAATCAGGCAGCTTTGGCTACAGAAGCCAGTGACCCAACAAATCCCTGGCAAGGAAGCATTTTCCGCCTATAAGGAGGCAGTTCAAAGGCGTCTTGCAGTTTATCAATTCAGCCGCATTTTGCAGTTAGAGGCCGATCCCTTCCAGCAAACGCAATGGACTAACTGGCTTGAGTATCTGGCTTTTGAAAGGTGGTGTTTACAAGAGCTTACTACTGGCGCAGAGCTCCGGGAGCAACAACACCATCGCGCCTGGAAGACGCTGGTTAGAGCAACCCAGCAAATGTCAAATGGCAGCGTAGGAAACACCAGTGCAACGTTCAACGCTACACCGCCGCGGCAGCGGCCTGCGGTGAAAGACGCGGTGAAAGACGCCAGCCTGGACGTGCAGTGCAGTTGAAGGCTGCCCAAGCAGGGTTGGATGCGACCAAGACGACGATGAACAATTTTATTCAGGAGGCAGAACCGTATATGAATGTGCAGACGGCCATCTTCTTCCAGCGACGACGCGTGCAGTGAGCTGCGAAGGAGGCGACGTTGCTGGACCTTGCATTGCCACAGCAAGGCAAGAACTTGGAGGGGGACAACGACACTGCGAGATGCAATAAGAGGAGGCGATACGCTGAGGACTACACCTACTAGGCACGAGCGAAACGGAGCAAACAGCAGGCTTGTGACAAACGCATTGCTTATACTAGTTGTTACGGGCTAGAATGCCTCATGAAGCTTGACATCGTCACAATTATCCAACCGAGGTTGTGGCGTAGACCTTTTAGCGCAGTGGTTAAGTCGCTGAGTCATGCATGGACTCTTTGTTCCGTAACAACAGTAGTGGTTTTTCTCCAAGGGTATTAAAATAAGAGCCTGGTACAGGGTCTGTTGCGGTATCTGCTCTATTAGTCAAAGTGGGAGCAAGTGGGAGCAGGTGGGAGCAGGTGGGAGCAGGTGGGAGCAGGTGGGAGCAGGTGGGAGCAGGTGGGAGCAGGTGGGAGCAGGTGGGAGTGTGATTAACATAAGGTGTAGGATTAGGGTAATCAACTTAGTGGATACAAGTGGAGCACAGGGATGATTTACCTACTTACCTAGGTAGGTAGGTACCTAGGTATATAAGGGGCGCTGTGCCCACCACCTCGTAGAAATCAACCAAGCATCTTGTCACGGCAGAATAACAATGTTAACACGTCCGTTATAGTCCCGGAAATGGGAGGAGGGAAAAAAAAAAAAGATGGCTTATTGCGCATGGCCCGAGAAACGATCTGGTCCGGTACTCGCTCGCTCGCTCGCTCGCTGCTTTGCACCTCTGCGGCTGACAAGATGGTGCTCGTCATGACTGGATCCGTTCAAATGCCCACGCGGGAATCGAAAAATCGTCGCAAAGACTCCGTTACATATCCAGCGAGGAGGCAAACACCAACCAACCAACCAGCTTTCGAGTCTCCCCTGCTTTCCCAGACGGTCGGGAAGGCACTAAAGTGACCCACGGAGCAGTGAGTGGTTCATTCTCTCGAGTCTCACAGAGTACTACTACTGCGTCCGCTTGTGCCACCGCTCGACGTGGCCGGTGTGAAGGCGGGTTGACATGGGAACGAGCATCCACGCGACACGAGCGCCACTAGTCCTCGACACAGTCGAACGCTAGGAAGAAATAATGTGCTCCAATAAACAGTCAGCATACTTTGCATCCTGCACCGGGTGTTGTAGCTGCCGGATCGTGAATGGCTCAAGAAATCTAGCGACCATTCGATTCTTTTGTCAGGGTTCTCCTGTTGGCGGCTTGATTGATATGACAATGGATCCGGGCAGAGTCAATCACCCAGACGGCGGCTCAGTCACTGGGCGCTTTGCCAACATCTCTCACCGGGCTCGATCCAAGTCGCGGAAAATCAGTTCTTCTTATGACCACATCATGCCGGAGCCGTTCCGGGAAGAATGCAGCAAGGAGAGAACGTTCGCCTTTCCATTGTGAAAAGGTCAAGTGCTTCCAATCACAAAAACGCACCATGGCCATATTATTCTACACCGCAAACATTCAAGGACTGTCGGCTCTCGCTGGCAGTTTCCAACCGAATGCAAATGCTCGCCATTTGTCTAAGCTGGGCTGACTCAACTTGCACGGAAACGCCATCTGCACAGGGGAGCCAGCTTTTGCTAGGTGACAGGGTCTCTTAAACGTCAAGGAAAAGTTGCAAATGCCCTAGTGGTCAGGAGGAAAGAAGAAGATTTCCACTTGCCTGCACGTCATGTAATGATGGATGACAGTGTACATTACATGCCTCTGAACGATTCAAGGCCATACAGACTGCGCCTCTGGGAACCACGAGCACGGCAGTAGGGTGTGCATGAACGAAGGCTGGAGCAAAAATCCAGGCCAGTTCGGTCCTTGGTGTCCGCTACCAAGACGATTCACCATATGCAAAGCGATCGGGTCAGGAATCATACAGGGCCTTTCCAACTGTGCGGTGAATGTGGAGGAGGGGATGACAACACATAGCTGCTGCGGACAAGATTTCCCGGCTTAGGGCCCTTCTAACTTGCATTGTGAACGTGGAGAAGGGATTTCTGGGCCATGGCATCAATGGCGCGGCACAGCGCAATCGCAACGCCATGAAGTGTTCCATTCTAGGACGAAGCCAGATATGTTGGTTGATAGTATGGCGCTGGGAAAAGGCGATGCGCAGATGGCATCCGCACGTGATTACGTAAGGAAGCTGGCATTTGTCCAAAAACATAGCACACCAACACAATGGCTGCCTAAATATGACTGGCCCGAGACTGCCACCCCTCATACCCCCTCATGACATGACACATGAGGCCTCGTGACCAACAGGAGCAGCAGAGTGAAGGGAAGGAAGGGAAGGAAGGCAAGGAAGGAAGAAAGGGAAGGGAAGGGAAGGCGCTATTGTTAGCCGGAGGACCCATCAGGAAGCACACTACTCGTGCATCCTGCGGCCGCCTCTGCAGCCAACCCGCTGTCCTTGCCGGGAAAGGGCGCGTCTCGGGACCCTAACGGGACCCCAGGCGGACTGAGTCAATTCTTCTTCTTCTTCGGCCTTGTGCTGTGCTGTGCTGTGCTGTGCTGTGCTGTGCTGTGCTGTGCTGTTGCTATGCTATACCGTGCCGGGCCGCACTGTCCCGCACTGTGCCGTGTGCTGCGCTCGCCGTTAGCCAGGCTGGCCTCCTCCCTGCATTCTCGCTGCATCCCTGATCCAGTCAGCCAGTTCATTCGGGCAAAACACAAACGCCGCCGCTGTCTGCCCACCCCACCCCGGCTTGTTGAAAATGCTACGCCAAGTACCTCATTTCCGCACTGTGCGTGTGCATACTGCTGACATTTGTGCAAGACAGAAAGCAAGCGTAACCTAGCACAATGCAACGGCACAGCACAGCACAGCACAGCACAGCACAGCACAGCACAACATAGCATAACATAGCACAGCACAAAGCTTGTGTCGGCGGACCCAGCCACGTACGTAGGAACCAGTGGGAGGCCGGTCGGCCTGCATTAACCGCTCACTGACTTGGCCCAGGCAGGACAAGGGAAGCCAGGGTGACAGAGTTCACCCACGGCCTCGCGCACCAATAGCCTGAACCAAGTCACCACGAAGGCGATTCCTGGACAAGAATGCAATAGAGCGCTGCAAAAGTAGTCCGCTTCGGCTGCGCCTGCCGATTCATCTGTACCTTGGGGATTTTGAGGAAAATTCCAACGACCTGCCACTACAGAAGTAGGTACTGGGTTGCTCACATGACACACGGGCTATGCCGGCTGCTCGCATGCGTCCACGCACCATTCCACATTAATTATCCATGAAGAGTGAGTGCGGCAACACACGCGAAAAGGAAAAGGAAAAAAAAAAAAAAGGGCAGCTGTCGTTCGTTCTGCGGCTCGGCTATGCCTGTCCTTATCTCATGCGTTGGAGACAAGTATGTACTAGGACGTAGCCTTCCTTATGCATATGCTTTCTGTCGCAAAATGCCTTTGCTGCCATCGATCCCCCGTTTTTGCCTCGCCTTATTAAGCTTTCTTTAAGTTTTTTTTTTTTTTTTTTTTTTCCTCCTTGCCGCTATTTATTTATTTATTTATTTAAATTTCCCTCTTTCTTGCTCCTTCCCTCTCCTAGTCCACCACGGTGGCCCACACGCCACGCCATGCACATGCATGAAGGGATCCACACAAAAACATCCCGTAACCTGGTTTGGACGGATTGCCGCACCCCCTGGAACCCACCTCTCTCGTGGCGTCTCGCATCACCACTTCCATCCTCCCGAATTGTGGCTCTCTCGCTTGCGCCGGCGTCTCATGTTCCTCTTCCGTCGTTTGTTGATTGCGTCGTTCATCCCCCGTGGCAATGCTAGCCTTGGTGGCGAAGCCATATCGGCTCAGCGATGCCTACGGTTTATTTGCATTTTATGATTTTATGATATTTTTATTTCGTTTTCAATTCTTTTTCCCTTTTCCCCTTTTCCCCGTTGTCAGAGAGGATAGGATAGGAAGGGATGGGACGGGACAGGATGGGATGGGATAAATAGGATGCCCGATGCCAGGGAGCTGCCGCCGACCCAGACAGAACTCTCTCCGCTGTTTGTGTTGTATCCGTCCCTCTGGGCCGCTCCGAAATATTTTAGTGCTGCGTGGCCGTCTCACACATCTGGGCTGACCCCTGTTATGGGAATTTGTACGGGATGGCCATCGCAAAAGCTTATCGTGGCACTAATTGGTTACCCAAGAGTGTTGTCACTTGTTGGTGATGCAACCGCCTACATCCTCACCAAGTATGTATCATTTGTTCAGCCAAGCATGGAGCATCCCTCCTTTAACCTTAAACCTGTTCCTCGCCCGCCCGCTCTGCATCAAAATCAAAGCGCGCACTGGACAATCGCGGCCCAGCCTCACGTCGGCACTGTGCAGGCTCGAGATCTTCAGCTCCATGACTTATCCCGTCGGAGAGGGCACGGCCTAATCACCCGCCCGCTGCACGTTGGTGGATGGGCGTTCATCATTTGAATGGACGAGTTGTTGCCAAACAAAAAGAAAGGTGTGTTGAGCTACAGCCATGCTTGGCGCCGTATCGAGCATTGCCATCGGCATCAGTTAGATGCGATAATGCCGGTCACGCACATGAAAACCCTAAGGTTCGCTCACCGCTGTTCAAGTTACATGTAACAACAGCAAAGGCCCGGTGCAGGACCG
>KQ061795.1:12882-39394 GCA_001008035.1 Atkinsonella texensis
ATATAATATAGAACTAGTTTAATATATATAGAAATTAGATTACTCCTACTCCTTATCTATAGGGTATATAGATAACTTCTTTATAAGACTATAAGAAGATATATAGCTTACTTAAGTAGCTATTAACTTTATATAATAGTAGTAATAGAATAATATAAATAGGTAACACTATCTAGTAGAGAAATTCTAAGTTAGAGATCTAGTCTAGCTAAATCTTAGGAATATTAAGACTAACTACCTATATTAGAAGTTAGATTAAGTAATAGTAAAATATAAAGTTCTAGAAGTTCTAAGTCTATTAACTATAAAATTAGATATCTCTAGTAGTATACACCTAGTTTTTTATATAGATCTAATTAAATAGGTAGTAATAGATCTACTCCCTTTATAGTATCTTACTAACACTTAACTAGGCCTAACCTTAATACTCTAGAATATAGATAGTAGTCTAGATAAGTATATTATAAAGAAAATATTATATATATAGAACATATAGAGAAGAGGCAATAAGTAGAAAGCACTAGTTAAATAGGTTAGTTATATATAATTAATATAGAAACTACTAGAAAACATATAAGAAATAGTAGCCTTAGAATAATTTAAGTATACCTAAAGAGACACTAGAACATATAATAGTCTAGTTATAGCGCTAATAAGACTCTAGATAGAAGCTATAATAAGATGTAGTATAACTATTTAGCACCTAAAATATAGGCAATAAGACTCTAGGTAAGGTCTATAGAGAGACTAGCTAATATCCTATATATACCTAGAGTAGTAAAGTAAAGAGGTAACACTATAAAAAGAATAGACTTAATTTAAGCTATATAGGCTAGCTAACTAGAGCTACTAAGTATATAGAAAAAAAAATAGAAAAACATAAAAAAAAGAAAAAAAAACAATCCCTATAATAAATAAACCACTAAAATAGACTATCTACTAAAGTGCTATAGGGGTATAATATTTATAATAGTAGTAATAACAACAATAAGGAGTGTCCTTAGATAACTCTAAGGAGGGATTAAGGGGTAGGGTAGGAGCTATAGGGGCAATAGTAGGTAAGCTATAAGGAGCGCTTCTAGTAGGAGTCCTCTAGAGACTACACTACAATAGTAAGGCACCCTTAATAGAGGTAAGTATAGAGCTATAATAGTAATAAGGTAAGGGCGTAGAGGTAACACTAGGATCCTCCCTAATAGCGCTAAAATAGCGGATAGTACTTAAGCTAGTACTAAATAAATTCCACTAGGGACTTACCTCTATAAGTTAAGCTGTAAGTGTATAGATAGTAGTAGTGTTCTAGGCTACCTTAGTGAGGCAGTAGTTAAGACTCCTAATTTAGGAGGATAGGCGCTTAACTAGAGATATAGAGAGGGCGCAAGGAGTTATAATAGGTGTAGCTATAGGTGCAATATAGCTAGCTAATAGGGTTAGAGAGGCAGTAGTAATAACACTAGCTTATAAGATATAGGTAGCCTCTAATATAGTGTTAAAGACCTCCTATACCTCTAGGAAGTCCTATAAGAGGATAATGCAATAGGTGCGTTACGTTCCTAAAGCTAGATGTATAGGCTTAGTAATAGCTTTACTACTACACACTAACTCTAGGAGCACCTCTAGAGCGTAATATAAATCTATAGAAGTAGCATATAGATAGCGTTCCTATATATACCTACATTTACTTTAGTAGTACGCTATATAAGCTATACTATTAGAGAGAAAGCACTCTAGCACCTACCTAGTGTAAAGCAACTCTATAATGTAAGCGCAATAAAGACTCTAATATCTTACAATATAGTTATAAGACTTACTATTAGAGTCTCTATTAAGGAGATAGGCTTCTAAGTATTATTTAGTTAGGCTAATAGATAATATTATAGAGAGAGCTAAAGTAGAGAGAAGTTATAGGTAAGGTAGAAGTATTAAAGAGGAAATATAGGCATAGAAAGGAGCTTTATAGAAAAATATTACTACTAACTTAGTTAGTATATTAGAAACTTAATAGATTTAAGAAACTTATAGAATAAAAGTAGTGTAGAAGTAATAGAAAATTACCTTAAATAATTATTAGAAGTAATAGAAAAAAGAAAAAGAAAAGAGAGAGAAACTAATAGAAAATTTTTCTTTTCTTTTCTCTCTAGGATAGTGTAACTTATAATAGCTAGTAATAGCTACTAGTAGGTAAATAAATAAATCCCTAAGTAGGACTATAGTAAGAGACACTTAGGACCTAACGTAAACTTATAGAGGATATAATGTAAGAATAATAGACTAAACTTAGGAAACTACACACACTTAATTACACTACTATAGGTGTAGCACTACTACCGCTAGAACGCTATAATACCTTCTTTAAGGGAGCGGGAGGCATATTATAGGCTTAGGCTTTAGCCTAAGCTAGATTAAGGAAAGGAGGAGACTAGGTCCTAGATAGGTCCTAGATAGGACCTAGGGAGGTTGCACTATAGGCCTATAATAGAGCTAAAATAGAGGAATGTAGTACCTATAATAAGACTAAGGTAATAGTATAGCAATACTAAGGTAAAGGAAACATAGGTTATAAGGGAATCCTAGTAAGGGGAATAATAGGGGGAACTAAGGAAGAGTATATAAGGCTAGATAATAAAGTAGATGCAGAACTTCTTCTTCTCTCTTCATGAATATAGTTACTATTCTCTCGGACGCTTACTCGCAGTCGCCATAAGGCCAGTCCGTTACACTTATTACTGTATTCTACGTGATTTATAGTTGTTATAGAGGGTTTTTTCCTAGGGCGCTGCCCTTCCTACTACGCGAGATATTGCCCGTTACATTAGTAGTTATCATCTAGGCATTAGAGGTCTCACTACCCTCTTCTTCCTATTGATACCATCTGATCCTAATATATTTCAATAATAGGTAGTTTTCTCCCTCACTTTTAGATAGAATCAAGCAAGCAGAATTCAACAGAATTCAACAATTCTTGATAATCTCCTTCTTCTTCTTCCTATTACTATAACTTATAGTAATAGTAGTTTTTTTATCTTCCACTTCTTTGATATCTTTAATATCCTTGGTTTAATTATTTGTATAAGGCTAAAGCAGCTTTCCCTGCTTCTCTCTAACTCTCCGCACAAATCAAGGAAAGGAATAGAGCCTGTATCTCACCCTATATTCCCCTGTTAATTTCAACAATTATCAATTATAGAATCTAGATAAGATTAGGATTAAGAATAGGGTTATTGAAATCAACGAGGGAATATAGGGTGATATACAGGCCCTATTCCTTTCCTTAATTCATGCGGAGGTTTAGAGAGAAAGCAGAGAAGCTGCTTTAGCCTAATGCAAATATTTAAATAAAGGATATCAGAAAATATCGAAGAAGTGAAAGAAGAGAGCTACTATTACTATAAGTAATAGGAAGAAGAAGAAAGTATTAGTCAAGAATTATGTATTCTGTTGGATTCTACTTGCTTGATTCTATCTAAGAGTGAGAGGAAAAGCTACCTATTTATAAAGAAATCTAGCTACTACTCTTCTTCTCTCTTCTCTTCTAATTCTAGCCTAGTTAGGAAGTAGCTGCGAGATCGAAGATAGTATCAGAAGATAGCCCGATTTCAGCGCTATATGAAACATGAAAAATTTTTCATGTAGCACTATCTTTGAGAGAATTACAGGCATCCTTGTAGAGAGCCCTATAAGCTTCCCTATAATTCTTCCAATTAGCTTAAAAGGTTCCTACTAGTCCCCCTGAAAATAGCGCACTATCTAGCCTGTGGAGCCTCGTATTACTACATTATAGGGGTCTGTGAGATCTCGTGTTGCTATATTATAGGGGCCTGTGAGATCTCGTATTGCTAGCCTGTGCCTAGCTTGACTAGGCAGGGAATTGCGAGGCAAGGTAGAGCAGGGCAACTTGGGCTGTAGCTAGCTTAGGAAGCTAACTAGGAAGGAAAAGAAGAGATATAAAATAACCTATAATTATAGGTATATTTTAACATATATATAAAGAACTATAAGATTATAAACTTAGGGAATAGAGGCTAGAGATTAAAATATTTAAGCACCTAATCCTAGGTAGTACCTTTCTATCTATAATCTCACTGTTCCTTAATCCTCACTTCGTTCTTGCGACTCTCTAAGCCTTAATAGTAGTACCCTTCTATCTATAACCTTACTGTTTCTTGATCTTCACTTCGTCTATGTAACTCTCTAAGCCTTAATAATTATCTATAAGTACTAGTGTATTACTAGTGTATATACCTATTCTCTTAGTTCTTCTAACACTAGTAGTATACTTAGCTTTATAGTTTACTAAATTACGTATAATAGCAGCCTCTCTAGCAGTTAGATTCTAACGAATATAATAAAGAGCTATAATAATAGAGTTTTTAGCGTTAGAATTTATAGCTTAAGACGCTAGTTATAGCTAAATTTAGTGTTAAATATATTGAACTAGTAAAAATAACTGACTTGTTAATATAACCACCTTGCTTATAAGTACCACCTTTAGTGGTAAGCGCGAATCGCGAGGTATGAAAGTGGGGCGTGTCACGATTACCACGCCCCGCTTGATCTCTAAAGGTTGCGTGAACTGTTTGGCTTCTAGCCACGGCAATTGCCTTCATAAGGCGTTATTGGTGTTTATTCGCAGCTTCAACTTAGAGCTCAACTAAGAAAGGTTCAAAAGCAATCAATAGAGAAACACCCCCGCCAATCCATCCTTGTGACTATTGACACTTCTAGCATGTGACGCCGCTTTGATAGCACATTAAACCACCAATCAATCGCAGACAGCGTGTTCTTCGTGCTCTCTGTGCTCCGACCATAGAAGTATATTACTGGCGTTTACACCACTTCCCCCAGGATTGTTGACAGGTCGCATTATTTATCACCAACCGTTCCTTGTCTGTTGTCGAGAGTATTGCTGCATATATCAGAAACCACGTTCATCTCTCTTACTGTCCCAACTATCTTCCTAGCTTACTTCTAGCTGAAATATGGGAGACTCCATAACTGAAGAGCTACCTATCATCTGGAGAACAGATCCCTTGTCAAACGAGTATGAGGAAGCGCGATGTAGAGTGTTCAACGGCAAACAACCTGACCATTTGCCTATTGCGATAGTCAAAGCGAGTTCAACTGGTCATATTACATCGGCTGTGAGACTTGCGGTAAAATTGGACACGCGCATTGCTATCCGTTCTGGTGGCCACAGCCTTTCCTGTTGGACCATGCGCCATGACGCCGTACTCATTGATCTGGAAAACTTTCGCCACTTGAGCTATAACGAAGTGAAAGATGAAGTACAAGCCTCACCCAGTACATTGGCAGCGGATTTACTTGATTTCCTTGCTAGAAAGCAACGATTCTTTCCTGTCGGCCACTTCGGAGACATTGGCCTAGGCGGCTATCTCCTCCAGGGTGGAATTGGACTGAATTGCCGGGTATATATGTTTGATTGGAAAATTACTCGATTGCAACATACTGAAATTTTCCCAGGGCTACGGTTATGCGTGCGAATACGTCACCGCCCTCGACATTGTGACGGCTGACGGCGAAGTTAAACACTGCGATGTGAAGGAGAACAATGATTTGTATTGGGCTGCTCGTGGTGCTGGACCGGGTAAGTTATCACATTTTATACGTGTAAACAGGAGAACAGGAGAACGCGAAGAAAACACATCTAATGAAGTAGAGTTCCCTGCCATTGTTATTCGCTTTTATCTTAAGACTCGCCCGCTTTTGCCGGCTTGTAAACGGAGCACATACGTTTGGCCGGCTCTCATGTATGAAGAGATTTTTGCTTGGATTGACAAAGTGGGTGACCCTGATATGCGGAGCAAGATTTTCCTAGACTACCGTAATGGCTAACCACATTCCATCTCACCAGTTGTTGGTCACTTTGGATGAAGATGTCGAGGTTGCTATTTTCGGCATTGGGCTACCCCAAATCGACCAAAGAGGGCTTGCTTTACATGCAACATCATTTGGGAACTCCGACACGGATGCTCAGCAAAAGCTTACGCCAATCATCAGTACCCATCCCTCTGGGGCGATCGTCTCTGAAGAAAGCGTAACCACCAAGTTCCCGAAAGACTTCGATTTAGGCAAAGATACTATGCCTCGAGGTGCCCGCTACTTCACAGATAGCGTGTTTCTCAAACTAGGCACCGATATCGTCACAACCTGCAAAGACATGTTTACAAACATAACGTACCCACGCGCGTTGGCATACTGGCAGCCGATGAAAACCGGCGCTAGCCGTGCTCCTCCTGAGATGGCGATGAGCATCCACAGCGACCATTACGTAGCGCTGCTTGCTATCTACGATAATCCAGCAGAAGATCAAGCGCAAATGGATTGGATTGTAAATCATATGCGAAAACTGGAACCATATCTGCAAGGGACTTTTGTGGGGGACGCTCACCCGCTGGAACGACCATCTAATTATTGGTCGGCTAATGCTGAAGAAAGAGTTCTCAGTATCGGGCGACAGTGGGACCCAAACGGTAGAATCCGGGGTATAGTTCTCAAAGAGCTATAAGATCTGCCCAATTGGCATTCATCGTAAATTTTGGTTATGAGAAACGGTTGATTACGTATTTCTCCGAAGTCAGACTGCTAGAATGATTCAAATAACGAGGTCTCGGTATTCTCAATTTCCATGGAACAGCTAAGTTCTCTAAAGGCTACGAGTCTTAGACATGCGTGATGCGGAACGTGCAAAGGAGGAAAGCGGGATATAGTATTTAGAAGATATCGGCAGTTGTGACGGATATTGTCTTGGAAATGAAGCATCCTACCTACCCCTATAATCCAGCCGCTAAATTCTGGGTGTTGGATTATGTGAACCTTGCTAGTCGCGTCACAAGGTCGCACTTCCCATCTTCATTTTTCGCTAGTTCAAGCGATAATGACGGAAGAGAATATTAAGGGAGCATTCTTGGTTCTGGACTAAACTGATCTTCTCACAGCTAGACATAAAAGTACACAACCCATCACTAGAGGGAGGGGAGCTACTAGCTTCCTGGGCTTTAAAGTCACTGGGCAATCCAACTGAAACGGCTTTAGCAGCTATGTGCCGGATTTGATTTCAAATCCGTGGAACAATGCGCAAATAGCGACCTGTTGGGCTCACTGCAACTAGCCTAGAGCAGGGGAAACAGTGCTAATTAAGCGTCGAAGAGTACTATTACACTAATAAGGAGATATGTGCTGTAGTGTAGCAGCGTGTACCACGCGATTCCTACCTCAGCTTAAGGTGTAAGATAACCCCTATCCGGGTACCCGTGGGTAGTTACACCCACTGTAGTACTGGGTGCATTTACTGTTGCAAAAATTGCGACATGGCCACGCCACACTAAATGGTCGGTTGGACCCCCCTATATACCGTGTAATATTTACTATGATACATCAGGACCCGTTTGGACCCGCGAAAGTACCAGTACTTGTGTTTTGGGCACCAGTTTTTACACCTTACCTCTGCTCTATGTTGACATAGAGGGTTATCAATATAATTGCCGCACCGTGAAACGATAGGCTTCTTTAAACTGCCTCAGGTTCGCATCCCACCACATTTGCCGACTCTAACTTACATGGATCATGAGAATCAAGAATGGATAGCCTCTAGCGTCTTCTATATAATCAGTTATTACCAGGCTATATACGTGTTTTTCGTATCTTTGGCAACACCTCGGCCTCCGATGAAGGGTCACTTGAGGTGGTGTCTCTGGAAGAAGCACCTGTCTATTACGCTCTCAGTCACTCCTGAGAAGCCCAAGTCTAAAGTGAAGCAATTCATGTCGACGGCCATTTGCTCTACGTCACGCCAGACCTAGCAGCCGGAATCCGGAGGTTTCGACAACTTGCTAACGATGACTGCAGCCTAAGTCCGCCAATAAGACATGTTTGGATCGACGGCATTTGCATTAACCAAGAAGACACCACAGAACGCTCATCCCAGGTGGCTCTCATGAGGAAGATCTATTCCCGCTCCATAAGAACTTTGATTTGACTCGGACAGGGAAATTCTTCAAGCGCGGCTGCGTGGCAGTTACTAGATAACATCTACGACGTCTGCCAGTCCCAATATCCGACAGCCAGCACATTCAGCGATATTCACGTCAATATCTATTCGAAATTTTCCCATCATGCGTCCGGCCTACCGAAATGGAATCACTGTGCCTGGTCTCATGTAAGAGAGTTGATGCATCTTCGTTGGTTCTCCAGGATTTGGGTTGTTCAAGAAATAGTGCTATCTCTACAAGCTCCCATTGTTATTCACGTATCATGCCTTTATTCGTGGCATCGCCTCGGCAGGGCAGCCGCATGGATGCGGCGAAAGGGATATATAAGACTCGCACAAGTTCCAGAACAATTACGGAACGTAAATACAATGTGTAATCTTCGACAATCACAAACGAAGTGCCATCTGGATACTTTGATATCTATCACACAAATCAAATTTCAGGCCACAGATCAGAGATACAGAGTGTACGGCTTGCTTGGGCTGGCAGCAGAATGTCAAGATGATTCAGAGATCCCGGAAGCCTTGCGGCCTAATTACAACACTAGCGTCGAAAGAACATATTTGAGAGTTGCCCGCTTTCTACTCAAGAGCAATGCTTCACTTGCCATGCTGACCCGCGCATATGGGACACCTGGAAGCCTAATGAGAAGAAAACGAATGCATAGCCTCGCAGATCTACCTCCGTGGGCTCCCGGCTGGAGCGATTTTTGTTTGTTCAACAGGGAACTACGGACAAGCTTGTCTTGGGTTCACTATTCTGATCCAAGAAGCCCGCCTTGGCTGGGATTTTCGCTAGGGTTTGTTGCGTCTGCCAACCGTGGCCTCGATTTGTATGATACCGAAACCGACCCGATGATGACGGTAGCGGGTACCCGGCTAGGGGAAGTGATTCAGGCTATCACGTTCAACGAGGACGATTTGCCAAAGAAAGTCTTCGAGACCTTCCTTCAATCTAGGCTGAGAAAAGCATGGGATGAATCGACCTCAGCCCTTAAGGGAGTAGATGTAGTTGCTCGTATGTCTCGCTTCATCAAAGCCACAACTGTCGGGGAACATGAGTTTATCAGAAGAGTGTGCGAGCAAATTCTGAAAGACCGTGCGGCATATTTCATTTCTCTTCTGGATCATACTCAGCCAAATGCGACGCTGCGCTTAGCAGAAAGTGAGGAAGCAGAGACTATAGAAACAATAAAGAATTTGTCTATGGAAGGAAAGCCCGAGGATTACGCTGTCCTAACCCGTACATATTGTTTTAACAGATGCTTTATCATAACTTCGAGGGGAAACATGGGCATTGGTCCATCGGATACACAAGTAAGAGATTCCGTCTCGGTCATCCTAGGTAGCGGTGTGCCGAATGTAATTAGAAAGCAAGGTCCAGGGTGGTTATTCGTTGGTGAGTCATACTTGGAAGGATATATGAATGGTGAAGCACCTGAAGCATGCCGAAAAGGACTGGCCATGGAAGAATTATTGAGCTTCGTGTGATGAAGAAATAGTCGAAACCCTCTGTCCGGCATAAAAGTCATCTTGTATCGAACAAGGAAGCTTGAAGCGGATAATATGACAGTAACAGTCCAGTATATACTGAGCGTCACGATTATACTCTTACAAAACGTCTCTATGATCGTCCTTCCGTTCTTAAACATGAAATGACTGCACGGGAAATATCTGATGCCCCTCTTTGGAGCTGAATACAATACCCCCACCCCCTCTCTTTTTTCCCAAGACAATTTAGAATCTCCGGCACCAGATCTGAGGTGTGATGTGATCTGAGGATTGATTATATAAGTGAAGACTTTGCTAAGTACTCATTTTCTCCAACATCATTGCCTGCCATTCAGCATTGCGTTAATCTGAATGTAACAAATTTGCAAATGTTCCTTCGAATCAAAGGTTATATCTGAAATCATATCCTTATGGCCATTAAGTAGTCTGTACAGCTAGTCATCAAAGTAAATAGCCAGTCCTTTGTGTACAGGTAGATGCAATAGTGACCGCGTCAGCCTCGCGGAACAAAGCGCAGATGATTGCGATATGAAAGTCCTTGCGACTCGTTGGCTTCGTAGATACGGCCATCGTAGGTGTGCGAAGGGCGTTGCAAAGACGAAGGGGCATTCTGGTCAGTCTGGTGACGCTGATATGCATGCGTACTCAAGAGGTGAGACCAGCAGACGTGGCTGATAGTCAGCTGGTCAGCCTGGTCAGGCTCGTCAGGCTGACATGCATGCGTACTTAAGAGGTGAGAGACCTTAGGGTTACCTAAGCGATCCGGTTCTGGTTCTGTAGCGAAAAGTTCTCCGAATCGGGGAATTCTTCCTCCTAACTTAAGGCGTGGATTCCCACGCTGTTCCTGCAAGGTAAGTAGAAATTAATCCTTTAGATAGTCAAATTAGAAAGAGAGCATACAGCCTTTTAGGGCCTTTTATATCCTTTGATTTCCTAGCTAGCGATACAACTGTTATCCCAATTAGACTTCAACTGCACCAGTTATAGTTGATTATGATACTCTGCCTCTGTAAAGGGGTCACATTCGTAAAATTGGTATTCAACACGGGCTGGGATTGATTTGGCCCCCGCGTAAACACGACAGCGATAGCTACTAATCAATCAGTTCTCAGTTGAATGTCACACACAGCCTTATCTCTCTGCTTCATGCCGCCGACTTGCTTTATGGTTTTCTTAAGCTTATTGTAGATTAGGTAGTGCTCTAATATGTCAACAGTATTTAAAGCATCTAGGTATATATTATGTTGCCTTTCAACTCCGAGAAGGACGTAAGATCAACCGCCTTTAAGCCAAGAGTGCAAATCGTCAGCCATCATCTGACGCCATGACGACCAACATCACTCCTCATAAAGACAACATGGGAAAGTTCAGGATCAGATTAAGCACAATTGTAACCAGCCAGGATGGCGGACTGCGCTTGTCGGGCTGGGTGGTGTCGGGTATGTCCACTATTCACTACGTAGACATTGCCTGTATACAACAATTGCTTATCCGCGAAGCAAATCGCAACTCACCATTAAATACGCAAACCGCATCCAATACCGACATCCTAAAAGATAGATCTTTTGGTTCCACGCGAGCAGCTATGCTCGCTTTACGCAGGATTTCCGAGATATTACGAGCCGCATTAAGGTTCCTGGGCGGTAGAACCCAAAAGCGAACATATTCCAGCTTGTACAGAACTGGCTTTAAGACGAGAGTAAAGGGCCCTGGATGCTTGTTCTTGACAACGTTGATGATGCGAGTTGCTTAAAGTCGCCAAGCAACGTAGAGGCGACCGACACAGGGAGTGCAGATGTAAGACAGCTAATATCGTACATGCTATATTGCCAGCATAGCTCCGTCCTTATTACGTCGCGATACAAAGAAGCAGCACTAGAGCTGGTTGAGCATGGCAATATTATTGCGATTGACTTAATGTACAAGGAAGATGCTTTGCTAGTGTTCCAGAAAAAGCTTAGTCAAGGCAACGATCAAGCCTGCATAGATGAGCTTGCTGCAGCGCTCGAGTATATGCCGCTTGCCATTGTTCAAGCGGCAACTTAGATTTTGCAGAGGCGTCCCCAGTACTCTACGAGGAAATTATCTCCGTGAGTTCCGCAGCAGTGATAGGAGGAAAGCGGTTCTACTTGACGAGGAAGGAAAACTCCGTCGAGATGCTGATGTCAAAAATTCAATACTTATCACATGGCACATATCCTTTGACGACATTCTACAAACAAGATTTTTTGCAGCAGAGCTGCTAGCGCTTATGTGTTTCTGCGATCGACAAGGAATTCTCGACATTCTACTACGCAGCCAATACGATAGTACACGCAGCTATGATGAGCAAGAGCCGCTTTGCAGAACGAATGATACAGGGGATAGAAAGAAACGCAATGATATTGCTGATGATGATCAGAGCATTGACAGCGACAGTACTTCAAGCACACTACAGTCCAACCTCAGCGACAATGATAAGTTCGAAGACGATATCGTAACGCTGCGGTACTTCTCCTTCATTGTTGCCGATAACGACGGGACTTCCTTTGACATGCACAGGTTGGTGCAGTTGGCAACACTCGAGTGGCTTAAAAATGAAGAAGTTAACGAGAGTATTATAACGCTTGTTTATTATGATGATGATGGAGTTAAGTTATGAAAACTCTGCTTGAGCGGGTCCTCAACAAATACACATACACGCGCTTGTGGAATCTATGACGTCAACGATAATCAATGTTCCTTCCTCAACAAAAAATCAGGGCGAACAAGACCATTGCCGCCGTCATCAATTTATGTGAGGCTCCGGCCACCACGTGACTCTCTTTGCCACCCCGGCAACAAAACGCCCTAGTTGGCTAGTTAGAATGCGCACTGCCTACACTACAGCTTCTCTTTTTCTAAGCTATAGAGTCCTTAAGAGTAGCCTAAAAGCGCGACAAAAAGTAACAACAGAGAAAGTATAAGGGTTGCGGTATTAAAGCTATCTACCCCCCACGCTCAGAGGTGGGACGTTAACGGGTTGCAGGTTGGACCCACACAGTACTCCGTAATTATAAGCAGAACGATATACTCCGTAGAGAAAATATAGATCTTTTTACCTATTTCTCGTGGCAGACGGGCTTAACGAACGCGCAGCAACGCATTTTTTTCAACGCACAGCAGCAACTAGACCTACAACGGAAGAAGTATCTCTACATTTATTTTTCGCCTAGGGATACCTCTAGTAATTTCTGCTTTCTAGCTAGGCTAACGCGCATACAGTTAAGCATAATACAATACAACTTAACAATCTTCCTACTATAACACTAACTAAATAGTAAGTGGCTACACCTGCTCTTATAGTAATTTCTAATTGGTAGCGGTTTAAGGACTTTATTTGCGTCATAGGCAGAAAAAAATAGTGTAATGATACCTCTTCTGTTTTAAAGGTCCGTTGTTGCGTGTTTAATTGCTCGGCTCGGACCTAACAGCTCTCACGAGTTAGCGTCGGTGAGAACCTGCGAACCTCTTTAGTGCCGAGAAGGCTACACTTCTCGTATCGACCCATTTTTTCACCAGTTAAGATACTATAATACAAGGCACTTTGGTCCTATAGTAATTCTAAGGGGGCACAAGTATTTAAGTACATAGAGCTACGTTGTCTAATATGCATATTCACTCAGCAAAAGGCCATTCAACGTCGCCCTTTCATCGAACGAGGAAATGTGGAAGGTACGAGAAGTTGTAGCCTTCTCGGTACCAAAGAGATACCTTAACTATGGTTAAGTATAGGCCACTTCAGACCCACAGCTAGGTACACGTCAGGTCGCATCAGGTCAAAAGGCCGAGACTCAACTTCAAGTCATCAAGTCAGCTCGGGTTTTCTTCTTGTCCTTGCCTACTTCAGGATCGCGCCGTGGATCGCAATGTGCTTGGCAGATCTCCACATGCAACATACGACGTGATGATCCAATTTGCTTCCTGGAAAAAAAAAAGGAAAAACAGGAAAAAAAATTATGTGTCAATACAACGCTGGCGGCGTGGTCCACGTAATCCCCTCCATCTACTCCGTATTGACCGATGCTACTACAACATGGCAGCGTGGTTTGCCCGCGGATATTATAATGTGTTGTACCATTTATTGACATCTTTGCTCTGTGCAACCTTGTTTCAATGGACTCAAACCCAAATCCGACGTCATCTGCCAGAGTGCTGTCCATGAAAGACCGAAGATTTCTTTTTGGGGATAGTATCCGCTACAGCAGTTTCGGTTATTATATTATCTTTCTATTTGAATCTTTTCAATAATTCTACTTTGCCTACCTGCTTTGTAACATGGCAGCATCAATAAGAAACGGCATCGTCAAGGCCGTCACCGTTTTCTGGCAGTGGTCCGTTCCACACAAAAGCAGCCATCGGCCAGACGACAAAGTGTACTCGGCGGTCTGGGCCATTCCGCTTGACGAAGCAAACATATTGCGCATTCTCGAGCTGTCATTCCCCGACATTCCTCCTCCTGAGCTCCCAACCACGGAAGTCGCAATTCGCCGTCTTGTCCGTCAGCGACTACCACCCTCCGCACCGTCTCCAGTTGAGGCAGAAGAAAACTGTACCGCAAAGGCCCGTGGAAGAGATGGCACGCCTTCCTTGCATAAGAAGCAACTGTTGGAGCTGACGGAAGAAGCCTGGACTCATCTCCCCGTCGAGCTAAGATATCTTCTCGCGGCTTTCAACGCGCATCACCTGGAGAAGAAGCTGGGCATCATGCTAGACGACAACTTTCATCCTGTCGCAGGTAGGCAGAGCATTGAACGTTCCTTGCGTGGCATCAGCAAGACCTTCGACATGTGGCGCAGGGGATACGGCGCCGCAATCAGCCGACGCGAGCGGTACTTTGTCAACTTCTTCTTCGTGTTTCTTGCCTTCAGTGCCATATACCCGGACGTTGCTGCTGGTTTCTTGGGCGAGAGGTCTTACAACCAGCGCTCGATAGGCATGCGCATCGTTACGCTGTGGCAACTCTACTACTTGTGGACATTTCCCTACCACTGTTGCTGGCTTCTGTTCAACTGGAGCTTGGAGCGACTACTAGGTGCCCTTGTTGGGAATACAGTCTATGCCCTGGCCGCAATAGCTCCTGCTGTTCATGTCGCCTATTTGCAGTCATGGTTCAGAATAATGATGCTGGTGATGTCTCTGTCCTGGCAGCTGAGCGTCCAGTTCTACGCCCCAGCCCGTGATTGTGTGACCAGGCTGATTACGCGCCGGCAGATGAGTGCGCTCCGTCAGCGCGAAGATTCTGATGGCATTGATTGGGATTCTGCGGATAAATCCATCTCTAATGAGCTTATTACACATCGGTCCTTCGTTTCTCTGCGGCCAGACGGAGGACCAGAGCCTTGTCCATGGCAAGACGTTTCCATGCGTGTCCGCACAGAGCGTTATATCCAGTTCACGAGCTGCTTCAGGCTAGGTCGTCCTGCCGATCAGTTGATCGGACTTGTCAAAGATGATCTTGAGTGCATCATAAACACGTATGAAGACTACAACCTGACAGCCCTGCGCAACAGCAAGTCCATTCCCGACGACGGCCACGTCGAGCCGCGGCTCCCCAAGTTCTTGCTCGTCTTCTTTGACATTGTCATTTTCGCCTATGTCTGCTACTCGTTCTATCCCCAGCCATTCACCTTCAACACCGTGGTCGCGTATGGCACGGTCGTCACCATCAAGCAGACCATTGTGGCGTTCAAGAGCTACCAGACTCCCAAGAGCGCTTCGAGGATATTCACCAACATGTCGGCAGTGAATATAATAGGCGTCTTGCTGGTCTCGCTGCCCGTCACTGTTGATCCGCACATTCTGGAAGATGCCGACAAATTCGTCGCCCTCACTCTTGCCATGACTTTTGCAACTCTCTTCTTGGCCGAGCCGATTGCACCGCTGCTGTTAGCTGCAACTGAGATGGTGATTGCGGCAGGGAGCAAGGTTTGCAGTCGATCGAAGAGCTCTAGGCCAGTAGAGGGAGAACCCTATGATGGCGACTCTAGCTCCACGGGGGTGGAAGAGAGTGAGAAACCAGCAAAGAAAAGCTAGGTGGAATTAGATATGTCCATTCCACCGACTTGGAAATTTAGGGAAAATGATTGATTCTGTGGTACTTTGGCACAAAATATTCTTTATGTCAAATGCGAAATAACACTGCTAGCAACATCGTCAACCGTCAGCATCCTGCAAGATTTAGGGCTGTGAGTGGCTTTACTCTCCCAAGCAGACTGTGGTGGAGTACTACATAGCTCCAGATATCCCAGAAAGACAAGAACTGCTCGGTCCCTTATATAAATCGCTGTAGAGAGTCGGTAACGGCCATCTCCAGCTTCTCTTGCCGCAAAGATGCCGCTTGCGCTAGCAAGAGTGCTCGACAAACGAGCTCGAATATAGGTGTACGTGGTTCATGACATCGCGAAGTGGATTTTTTTTCATATTATAATTTTGTGGACAACAAAGCGACCATTGACCTCGAGGAGAACAGCACCTCTCTTGATGGTGCAGCCACGTCGACTCGGTCTTGTAGCAGAGCTCGCCTCATGGTAGCAGAGCTCGCCTCATGAAGGCGCCTTGAGGCTCTCCCACGTGGACACGACCAGTCTGAAGACAGCTTACCACAATGAGTTGGTCTATTTCCTACATTTACAAAGCAAACTAAATTCCCTCGAGTCCAAAGTTGAGCGCGCGGCAAGAACGAAGATTGCGACACAAGCGCCGGTGCTTCCCCGTGGCAGCAGATGCAGGCCTTTCTGCTAAGTAGACTTGATTCGCAATACAGGCCTTTGAAGTTCATTATAACATCTCCTGTCTTTGCTGTATGTAGTATTATTATCATGTCTCCTCCGCTCGCAAAACGGGAGCTGCAACAGCTTAGCTTCACCTAGTTTAATAGTTCTAATGTACTAGCCAGCCTTATGCGATAAGCGTATACTGCCACAACGCACTTATGCAAGAGGCCGTCTTAATATACATCTCCCTAAATAGATAGAAGCCCATCACAAAACGAACTGCGAGCTTTGGATGCATGGTCACGACCAACAACTAACCCCATCCCTGTTCGTGTTCCTCGTGCGGTAAGCTCATCCCGTTCTAGCACGCAAAATGCATCTTCCGTTGAGTTTTCGGAGCTCTCTTAGAAACGGTCAAGCCACCGCACTTTTACCGGCAGAGGAGAAAAGCTGGACGCCGTCTTTCATGAATCCAGGTGCAACGACCACGTACAGCAATCACCAGAACCCCTCAAGCGCCGCAATGCGGAGCAAGCCTAGCTGGTCCGTTCGGTGTTCTGAGCAAGCATCTGATCTGCATTGATGTCTTCGAATCTCCTGCGTTCGTACTCTCGATTCGCCAAGTTGCGCTGTGTTTACTCACGTGCCAAGCACAATCCGCCAAGACCAGCGACGCTCTGGACAAAAGTAAGCGAGAGCAATGCACGGAGCAGTCCTCCTTGGCAAAATGCAGGATTGGAAATTGCACGCCCCGCAAATTTCGGGCACCTTTTGCTCGTCCGGGATCTAGGATGTCGGCCGAAAGCTGCGCGGGTTGGAAGGACAACCGTGAGCTTGTTGTCTCCGCTTAGACCGCGTTATATCTCTGACACATTTGCTTCTTGCAAGAAGAAACGGGCTGAGGACGAGGCGCCTAAAACGGGGTTACATGCGCGATATTTGCGCTACAAATCAATGGTAAGTTCCGTGGGACGCCTTGAGAGGGAATGGGTTGCCAATGCAGAGGGAAAGTTCACCTCATGGATAATATCTCATGGTGCGGCCATGGGAAAGATCGGAAACTGGCATGGTGAGGGCATGGAGAAGTGGGAAGATCAATCTGCCAGATGCCATCTACAACCCTTCACACCTCCCCGTGACCAGCTCGCGGAGAAAGAAATCATCACTCCTGACTCATATGGATTACAGATCTGTGCTTGGCACGGCTGCGCACAAGACAGGGATGATTACCAACCCGTCCGTGATGCAGAGCGCCTACAAGCAAATAGCGCTGGATGCCACCGAGGGACGAAGAAGCTGAAGCTGCCAAGTGTTGTCTGGAAGGGACCCAGATCCGGGGGGAGAAGGGAGGGGTGAGCTAATTAAAGCCGCTTCGCCTTCCTTTTGTTCCGACAAAACATCAGACTGCAGCCACGACAGAGCCGAAACAGGCCAGCAGCCCTGCCAGCAACGGATCAGAGAAAAAAAGTCCCCGGCCATTTCAGCAGTCTGGTGTCACCGGCCCCTCTTGACAACGACTTCCTGTGTGACCTATCATGCGGTGGACCATGCGGGTAAGTGAAGATCCAGGACGTCAATGGCATGGTCATATTTCCCCCCCTCCTTCTCCTTCGCATCGCGGATATGACATACCCATGACAACTGTAGACACCCTCTCTTGTCGGACGCATCTCCGGAGATCGATTGGTGCGCATAGCCAGGCGATTGCGTCAACAGGCCATTCCAGCCTAGCTCTGCAGGAATCCCTAAATCCCGCCTCTAGTGCCTCCCGGAAAATCGTGGCATCAAATCTCGCAGATGCGGCCTGGCTGGGCCCCCCTATCTCCGGCCTTAGCCCCCCTCTGCTCCCCCTCAATAAACGGCAGCGGGACAACGGCGGTTCCTCCTCGAAACACGTTATTGCGGGAAAAAAGAAAGAGCAGCCTTACCGGCTCCCGCATTGCGGGAACATCACATGCTAGAATACCCCCGCGAGTGTTGACGGCGGCATCGCACAGATTTGCACGTGGCGAGCACGTAAGAGCGACAGGATGCGACATTAAGAAACCATGAGCGTGCTTCGTGGCCCGTACGCCCAACGCTGGTTGCGACGGCTACACACGACCCCCGAGTGCGGTTTCCCTGTGACGATGCGTTTCATATCAGCCCGCGCCGATTATCTATCCCACGCCCAGTCGAACAAAATCCCCTCTTCCTGTCGTTGCACCGTGATGAGATGTCACCAACGCCACAGGAGTCGCTCGGTCAGTGCTATTCACATCAGCTGAGTGGCTGCCCTTCCTCCTCCTAGCCCCGGACTGCATAGGAAAGGGCAAGATAGACCGGCTACGCTCTTTGCCAGTATCGTTGGATTGCCGTCCCGCGTGATTGCGAGGTGTCACGATCCACAAAGCCGAACCGGCTTCTGCTGTTGAACATCATATTGGTGGGCTGACTGATGCCGTCAATGTATGTCCTGACCGGTCATGCATACGTCGGTGTACTCGGTTAATAGATTTGGGCGCGTTTGGTCGCAAGAGGTGCCATACACTCGGTAGAGGAATTTCTCTCGTTTGGCACGGATCAGGCCAGACGATGACGTGAGACATGCAAGTCTCACCCGCTGAGCGAGTTGACGAGGGAGCCTTTTTCTTCCCTAAAACACGACTTTTTCCAGCTTTGCGCTGCTCCACTCCTTTGCCCCCTCCCTCGAGAGGAAAGGATGACTGACGCTAGATACGTACGTAGTATTAGCAGTTTTGTAGCCCGGAATGCTTTTGCCCAGGGGGCCAGCCCATGTTAATTAGTGTGTTGGATATTACCAGCAGAAACAGCATGCCAATCATCCCATTGGCTCCAACGGGTGCATATGCTAACCGCCTTTGTTATTATAATTTCTTTTCCCCGGTATTATACGTCCAGCATCAATCTCGGTTATTATCGTAGACCCGCCAATGAGATGTGATTGTCCGCTTCTCTAAGAATCAATTGAAATGGTTAATGGTTATCAGAAACCCAGGCCAGGCAGGCAAGGCAAGCGCTCATGAATAAGCGGTCCGTCCTCGCTGCCCCCCCTTTCTCTTGCCACTGAAAGAGCGATGAACTGAGGCCCGTGAAGAGTCCCAAGGCACCCGATGAAAGATTCGTCGTAGGGCTCGCTTCTGGAAACTGAACATGGCTACCTACCTTCAACCATACAACTGGCTTTATTACTACATATCCAGCTGAAAACAGTTTATGACGTGTAATCACGAAGTCGTCGTCGTCGTCGTCATCGAAGCATCTATGCCCGGTAGTCGGAGAATAAGGTCTGGCGTGGTGTTACCGAAGAGGCGGGTTTCGGTCCTACCCATGTCTGTCGGCTCCAAGTCCCAACAAGTCAGCCCTCTGGTTGAATTACAATGCCTCTCCACACATTTGAAACGAGGGCCAGGTTCGAATGCAGTCGAGGGGACTGTAAAGCACCACATGCATAATTGCCCGCACGGGACGAGAGGCCTGGTCGGGAACACGGCGTATCTTCAGGCCGGTTCTAGTGAGGACGTCAAGGGAGTCGATTGACCGGAATTGTGCGGCCATTAGCAGATACCAGGTATTTATTGTCCTGACACAGTGACATCTCGGGCATGTCGCGTGGGCGAGTTGGAATTAGCGCCAGGCGTCGTACAATGACGAGCTTTGGTTGGGCGGTATCACAATCAGCCGACGGCGCACTGAGCCTCGAGCAGTCCATTTCCCATCTCATGTCCAAAGCAGGCCGTTTTGGTCCTACTCTGCTCCGTCCTAGACATGCCATGCTTACGGAAAGCCGAGGGAACTCAGGGAAATTTCCCGCTCAGCGTAAAATCCATCCCCCTTCAATCTCGGTGTCACCGTGCAACGGTCGTGCCAATCGGCCAGCTGTCGCATCCCAGCAGAAATGCCCATTCTTTGACCCAAGACCGACGTATGTAATCGTTAAGAGTGGAATTATATAGATGCCACCCCTTTGAGGTGCTAAGGGAGGACAAGGGACGACCTCCACTTCAGCGGCTGTACGATGAGGTAAATGAGCAACGAGGTTAAAGTCAGTGGGTCCCAAGATAGCTCTTTGCACACCAGATGAAAAATCACATAATTCTTATGGGGAACTTGACGGACTCAGGTACCCGGTTGATACTTCTTGTTGTCACATCTCATCTCATCTCATCTCATGGTGCTCAAGGGAATGGGCATGCAAAGCAGCTAGGCGAATTCCGCTTGCCGCTCCGCGCTGCCGCGGCATGCCGAAGATTGACTGCATCACGCAACAGAGGACGCCGCTTCGGAGGTGAGTATCGTGGTGATACAAAAAACAACACCAAGCTTCTTGCGCCATATTACTTCCCCATCTTCAGCAACATCCTTGTGCGATAAAGAACGACAGATGAGATGTAAAACGTCACCGAGCACAAGAGTATAGCAGATTTGAGCCTCTTTGATTGGCCGCCTGCCATCTCTGCATCGCAGTGAAAGGGCAACTTGGTTTGAAACAACACCAAAGTTCAATGGGCGAGAAGGAGAATAAATCAAGCCATGTGCCTTGCAGTGTAATCGTCTTGCCCATAAGGAGACTTGGCGGCTTTGCGTGCAGTAATGATATAGTTTTCTGATCTAATGGCTGTTGCGACTTGAATCGTGAAAGCGTCCGGCCAGACCTAGAGGAGCATGAGGCGCTCGCCACGCTGAACTCAGGCGTGATCTCGTGAACCCCACGATATCGTCTGTAGAGTAGCGTTCGCGCAAAGCGAGCAACAAAACTGTAATTGAACGGCGGAACAAAGCTAGCGCAGTGCAGAAGCTTCCCTTCCCCGCCTCCAACGCCTGGAGCAGTTCATCCGAGACGGTCTTTAAACGAGGCCCAAGTGGCGTAGACCCCCTGTTTGTTCGTCCGCTCCTTGACGCCCTAAGAATTGGTGCGGTATGGGTAGTAGATCTGCCGTGCGCCATGAAACGATGGCCAATGGGCCATGCATGTGCATAATGCATAGTCAGTATTGACACTGTAGCATTCCGCGACCTGGCAAAATTGTCTGCAAGCACGAGGGGCTGCTGTTGGTCCCGTTGGTCCGTCACCGGAACCACTCGCAGCGCAGCCTCGTATTTCTTTTTTTTCCTTTTTCCTACCTACCAAACAGTTAGCAGCCCTGTGGGCTGTGTAGAGGCTGAGAGCCAATGTGCTCCATGTGCCATGTGCGTCAGAAAAAGCAAGTGGTGCATTGCGGAGGCTCAGACTGATCCATCAAGGCAGCTTGACGAAGGGAGTTGGAGCGACGGCCATTTATTTGCACAATGCAATAGCAATATATATCATTAGTAAGCAAGGAAGTAGAAACGGTCGGGGCTCGGGGCAACACGAGGTAGAAAAGTCAATTTACATTAAGGGGAGAAAAAAAAGCTAACTGTGGTACACACCTATGTTATCCCCAGCGGTGTCTTATGTCTCGCCCGGCGTGACGAGTAGACGTTCACTTTGTCCCAATCCCAGTCCCGAAAAACTAGTATCCATAGACCAACCAAACAAGTGTTCCACTTCTCAGGGCAGTGTGCCAACCTTGTTGTCCTCTTTCATCCATTGGCCCGGTAGCCCACCGGGCCACCGCCCACGCTCGTTTATCCCGTAGGCGAATGGTCAGTCGCGATAATCTGGTGAGGGGTAAGTACGAGAATGATTAGCAAAAGTTTAGTTCGATAGCGTAGTTTACCCAATCAAATGTAGTATACAGTAAACCGACAATGAAGAGATTTTATGCACAGCGGGACTTCCTGAAGCGTCGTCTTGACGTCGTACTCTGTCTCGGATTGACTGGAATAGTTATCATCGTCTCCTCGTGTGACCGATTGAACAATGTGACTTGGTTGATGCTGGCCGAGCCTTTTTCCTTACGAACGGCGGCAGTATTCCAGGGCCCGTATTGATGACCCAACCTCCAATTGGTTGGTGGGCCATTATCAAGTCCGGCGCCGAACCAACGCAAGGTTGTGTTTATGCAGGCAATTAATTGTACAGTACAGTACGCGAAAATTCAACCTGCCTACTCCGTAAGCAGGGCCGTATAGAAGCAATGACAGAGGCTTTCAGGTAAGGGCCAACAAAGATACGCAAACGTGCGATTGGCGGCGTCCATGAAGTGATTGCCAAAATGGTGGTTACTAGGGCCAATTCTCTTCATAAAACAAAGCGCTAAGCCGAATGAGTAGGCTAGAATTGCATAAGTCTCCAACTCCACTAGAATTAGGGTGAACACCCTAGCTAGTAATGTACCGCACTAGTAGGGACTGCTTAGATGCTTGCATTAGGCTTAGCGGCATCAAAAAAGAAATTTCTGTAAGTCCTTAACAGGGTATAAAATTCGCCCTAATCTATTGGGGCGAATTGGTAAGATCAGGGCCTAAATCGAGAAAGATCCATTAGCATCTCCTTGTTAGCTTTCAGCTGGCGTCAGCCCTTTCTAGAAGATTAGCGTGAGACATGGCTGGAAACGGTGACCATCTTCTCGGGATACCAGCGCACCTGGCAAGTGCGGGAGGTCTTTTTGTCCACGCCCGCGCGCTGCACCGTCAGTCAACCTAACACACCCCTTACTAAGAGGTGTGGCCCACCGTCACCGCGGTACTGTCGAAAGGAGGGCAAGGAAGAAAAAGTAATGACGAAAGTTGTCCCAACTTTACACCATGCGCCCAAGCGCTTTGCCGATGAGATGTATGGCCGGTGGGCACAAAGAGATGCCGTCAGATTTCACTTTGGTACCGGCATGCCGTTTTAACCTCTCTTGGCTTTCCCCATAAAAACCAACAACAGCAACTAGTGGACTGTAGTCGGCCTTAAGAAGACGACGACGTAGCCGTTTTACTGCATGTCTTGGACTCGACCGCCAATTTCCCTTGAACTGTACCTATATAAAGTCTTTCAGCATCTGCATAAACGAAGTCAGGCCATCTTACAGTAATGGACATGAGAGCGACCGACTTTGCTTCTTGATACTCTGGATTTATATTCACAATCAGACCCACCTTTTCCTCGCAAGCTTGGCTATGATTACTTCCCTTCATCCCAGAGCAGGACTCTATCGCTACAAGAAGTTCTTGAAGCCCGTCAGACATCATGAAGAGAGCACTCGATAAACAACGCCACGGGCCTACCTTCATATCGACCATAGCCCTACTAGGCGGCACTAAGATACTCCATGACGGACACCAAGCGCACGTGGCCAGCATCCCTGCCGTCATAAATCTGTCGAACAAAAGGTGCGCACATGTTTTAACGCATGAGTGCCCCTTTCTCGCGGATTCCAATTCTGGTCTATGCACTCCTTGCACAGTAGCTGCGGCGAACGGGCAACCTTGCTCGTGAGAACAATCGATTCGCGCGCCCCATGCAACGACACATTGTCGTCGCCAATCATGAGGGAGACCCTGATTGAAGCGTATTAGCACTATTATCGTCAGAATCCCGTTCCCCATTCACGAAACCCCGCTCTCACCATGTCCCGAAGCTAGTCAGTCAAAGCTCCTACAGTGAGAATTCCTGTTCCAGGCAGAGAGCGCGCGATGGGGTCGAAATTGGACAACCGAGCGCTGTTATTTCATGGAAAAACACAGCAAGAGGGAGAATTATCCTTGGCCGACATAAACCAAGACGGATGGCTTATGGATGCATACGACCCAAATGGCAAAGGACTTGATGAGCTAGCAGAGTCTAAAATCAACCACTGGTGGGAATTGTTTGGAAGGGGGCGGTTTTAAAACGAGCGTTCTGCGCTGGTAGAGTGCCCAGGTTCCAGGAAAATGGAGTAGTGTATCTATCTAGGTACTTCAATCATCAGCTCTGAGCAAGTATTTACACTGACTCCATGGTACGGCGACACTGTACCTCCGTGACCTACGTACATGGACATTTCGGCGCTTACCATCATTAGCCACAGCACTACTAAGATGAAGCCTGCTTCATGGCACATAGAAGCCTGATCCAGAACGGACTGGTAGCTGCCCTCAGAGGGTGTTGGTGAAGGTGGACCCCTGGGCCGATCGCGACGGAACGAGGTGACTCAGATTATGCACGCCTTAGCGTCCCGCATGGTGTAGAAACCGAGCGGCGAGTGAGCATGAAGAATCAAGCCACCACAAAGTATGTGCGATTCGTCAAGTTCAGGATACCAATCTTTCCAGCGCGGCAAAGGTTGAAGAGAAACGTCGCATCTTGCACAGGCGAAGGAAAGAGCGCATCACGCTGCTGCTGTGACATGGCATCACGTGACAAGTGACTAAGATAACGATTATTAACCGAAACTCAACGTTCACAGAATCGCAGATTGCAGCCCGCTATAATAATATAATAGGAGGGGTCTACTCCGTAATGGCCTGAGCATTACTTGTGGCGTGGTCACGTCTAATTGTTGCGACACAGATCACCACCCTTTTGAGCCTCACATGCTAGGTCATTCACAACAAGAAATAATCCATATGGTCGTCAATATTTCTATTCGAGGTTCTCGTCCAAAGTCATCTCGTAAACACATAATTCGTGGCGCTTCGAGATCCTTCGTGATAGCTTGCGTGCCGAGCGTATAACTCCTTTCCACTGGGTATATGTTGCGCCATGTCTCAGCTGGTGGCAAGCTTTCACAGCCCAAAGCAGTGGGTCTGCTACAAGAAGCTGCCCAGTGAACAAAAAGCAAAAATCCATTCCCATTCCCCTTCCCCTTCCCCCAGGAATCCAATGATAGGTACATGCACCGTCTCCAAGCAGCCACCCCCCGTGTAAAAGAAGTGTTCATCCAAAGCAGAAAAAAAAAGGAAACAAAGGGGAAAAAAGGGACGAATCAGTCAAGGAAAGTCGTGAAGAATATTCAGTGAAGCAAAGGTAGCGACAGTGATGGGCAGCTGATATCTTCCCTCCTGGCGTCAAAACAGCCAGGAGATATCTAGTAGGCCATGGCAATGACAGCAGCAGCGACGGCCGCGACAGCTCCAGTCCGAGCCTGTAAACCATTGGCAGCACCGGTAGGAAGGACGGTTGGCCTAGTTGCAGTGCCGGGAATAAAGCCAGTCGAGCCAGCTGAGACCGTCCTGTTGGCGGTGAAGAGGACAGCAGAGGTAGAGGTAGTGACAGTAGTTTGTGAAGAAGAGGCAGCTAGAATAACGGCAGGCGGGGTGGTCTTGGATAGAGGACAGTTGGTGTTTGACTCGGCGCAACGAGTGACGGTGGTAGTGATGGTTGACGTAGAGGTCTGAACCACAGTGCTCGAGGCGGCGGCGACAGAAGCCCCGACGGTAAGAAGCGTGAACAAGGTAGCAGAATGCATAATGATGGCAGGTGAGGCAGGTGCCGATGTAGATGTATGTCCGCAGAGTAGATTTTGAAGCGGTCTGTATATATACGCGCGGTAGCAGAAAACTGAGGGCTTTGTTAAGAGAATGACTGGATGCAAATGTCGTCGAGACAACGAAATCAAGCGAAGTGAATGTGGTGTAAAGAACTGATAGTAAATGTGCAAAACTCAACCACGGGGGGAAGCGAGAACGAACGGGTTCTTATTGTCGAACCATGTCGTACGGTGAATAGCAACGATGAAGAAAATGAAAAAAACTCTGACGAGGCTCGTTCATGAAAAGCCTCACCAGCGTCTCTTGACACTTGCCTGGAACGGATGGCGTCGGATCGGTGTGGGTAAGACGGGATTGGAGCAAAACCGACAATGCCAGTTTCAGGCACGGTTGATGATTGGATGTTAAGTCAGTGAAAAAAGCCAGACGTGGCTCATGGGGCCGCATCGTGGACAGCTGTGATTGGAGCAGTTAGCGGCCACCTGAATAAATGGCCCGTCCTGTGCCTGTGCCTGCCCGTTGAATGCTGCCTGCCGCCTGCCGCCCAACCAAAATTCCCCAAACCCTGCGATGTGTGTGTTGTACATACATACTCCACAGCGCCAAATGGCGTTAGGGCTTGAAGGTAGTAGGTACTCCCTACAGTACACAATACTGGGCTCGTCCTCGTCGGGAGTATGGAGTACAAATCCACTGTAACCTGCCTGGTTGGAAGACGGCGAGGCTTGAGCGCACGAGTGGCATTGTTATTGTTATAGCCGGAACGGGTTGTTCTGTTATTCTTCCTGCCGCCATTCTGGGCAAGGCTTCACTAGTCCCTTCCCGACATACAGACACGAAAGGATGACAGATTGTAGTACGCGTCCTGCCTAGGAGCATGAGGGCAGGGCCCATGGAGAAATTTGTCACCTCGTGCCCCATTCCCCTCTCCCCC
>KQ061795.1:39962-61432 GCA_001008035.1 Atkinsonella texensis
AAAATTTGCCCCCCGGGCCCCCCCCCCCCCCCCCCCCCCCCCCCCCCCCATTCTGCTCCTGGTATTCCTGCCTGCTCTTGCCAAGTTTTATGGACGGTGAACTTCTTCGCAGTCTGCGCGTGCTTTCAGGGTCAATTAAATGAGGCATGTTTCTGTTTTGCGGCAAAAAATGCATGAAATAACTGATGCAAAACGCTTCGCGCGGCGTTTGATCGTAGATACAGTCCACGGCCGTTGTGAAACGGCTGCGATGGCGCTGTAACGCTACTGAGACCGCGTCGACGAGATTGAGGGCCAGTTCTGCGACCACTAGACTGCATGCACTGCTTGGTCTCACGGTTTGTGGTCTTTATAAGTTAGTGTGAAATTTTATTCCTATCGGCCGACGCGACATATTCGACAGCTGCCATCGCTTGACAGCGGCCTCGCGCGCGGTATAATGGCGTGGCCACGTCCGATTTGCGGCCACCAACTTTCAACTCGAAAAACCTCCTCTTATAAAAATTTTCTTACCATTCCTAACACTGCACCACGAGACTGAATTTGACTATTGCACAGCCTTGCTTTGTAACCTATTCTTATTCCAAAGTTGCTATCTGTCGCCCTTTTCCTTCTCCTGCTTTCTTTTCTTTTTTCACCAATATCGCAACGGGGTCTTGGGCTGGATGTCTCACTTACAAAGTCATGCGTCTGCCACGCCAGCTCTGAATACGAGCTGAGTGCCTTGCCTCATCGCGCTAACCTGGATCCTGGGAGGATATTTTTTGTAGTTTGTCAATCACAAGTCAGCTCCAATTATTATGACGGCATCCTTGGCCAGCCTTGGAGACATTTTTCTGACGTGTCGTGTGATGTTTATGAGTTCGTGATTGGTACTAGGAACCAGCTTTACGCGCGTAGATATGTACCTCAGATACTTGGTGTAGCATGTTGCAGAGATATGGGTTCGTAAGCATCGTACTCAGTTTTGCTGGTCGTTCGCCTCGAAAGGTTGCCGAACGCCTCGTGGCAATGCAGAGAGATAAACAGCCGGGCACCCCATGTTTCCGTAATAGACTTTAGAGTTTTGGTGTTGCCCGCTTGCCATGTACCTGGATGCACGAGGTCATCTCCCAGCGAATCGCCAAGCTGTCAAGTGATGTATGTATGCATTTCAGATCATTCCCCAGGTAATGGCGTGAGATCGCAAGCCGAGTCCTCCATCCGTGAGAACTGCGGCTTTATGCCCGTGCAAATCTTCGGCTTCAACGATGCCTTCCTTCCCAACCAAGTGCGCTCCGATCATCGATGTCATCACCCGTATGCTTTCTCTGTTCAGCAGCCAGTCTGCACCATGCTGAAACGAAATGGCTGTCCGTGCAGCTAAACCCAAGGCCGTCTTCCCATCACGTATCGGACATCAACCGCTCACTTACCCAAGAACCTAGTCCCTCATGTACATATGTCGCTCATGCTAGCTACCTAACCTACCTACTTGACTCCAGCCTCGCTCGACCGTCATGGCCCGCCCCCGCAGTTGGGCTTGCTTGGCCCCTCACGCCATCAAAGGCTCCTGCAACGCGCTTCCTCACCGACCACCTTGACGCAGGAAAGAGCGACTTGTGACCGACAGTTCTCAAACCCCCTCGCCGCAGCCCAGAATCCAAGTGCTCCTCAGGGCATCGAGGAGCACATCCGCTGCCAGCGCTGCCCGAGCCACCATGACGACATTCTCGACTGACCCTGCGCTCTATATCTTCACCTCCCTCACCGCTGGATCATCGCACATCGTGACAGCTACTTCGCGGCTGGAGACCATCCTGCGAGCCAATAGGGTGCCCTTCAAGGCCGTGGATATTGCCACAGATGAGAAGGCTCGCATGCTCTGGGGCCGTAGGGCTGGCAGAGACGCTGGCGGCCGCGTGAGGAAGCTTCCTGGCCTGTTGCAAGAGGGCCTGGTACTCGGAGTAAGAATCATCTGGGGGGAGTAATCTCATTCCTTCGAGCGTGCCATCGTATCAACTAACGGCCATGGACCTGTTACCTCCAGGACCTCGTCGAGATTGAAGAATGGAACGAATACGGCGAACTCAAGCAGCATGTGAAAATCTACTACGACGAGCACACGATTCCCAACATACACAACAAGCCTCCTGAGCCTGCAAAACCTCCGAACCCAGTATACAAACCACCCAATGCACCCAGCACGTCCGTAGCTTCCAAGGCTGCGCCGGCCGCTCCCCCCGCACCTCCTCCCCCCCCGGCCAAACAAGCAAGCGAGCTCGCACAAGCCAAGACCGGCGACAAGCCCCCCGAGACTGGAAACCAGACGGCTCTGCCTATGTGCTCTGTTGCCGACGAGGCCGCGCGGAAAGCCAAAGAAATGCGTCTTAAATCCTTACGTGATAAGGTACACGGCAAGAAATCTGACGCCGACGGCGAATCGTCAAGCAAGGCCGCTGCAAAGAAAACAACAGAGTCTGCAGATGACGACGTCGATGGGGATCAAGAAGAGAAGCCACCGGGCCTCCAGTCGCCCACGAGCAGCGCCTGGAAGAACAAATCTACTACCGCTGGGCCTGAGACGGCACAGAGCCCAAAGAGCGGGAAATGGAGGCCTCGATCTATTGGTAGCCTTGCTGGGCAGGACGAAGCGATCGCTTTCGCTTCGACTAAAGAGGAACCAAAGATGGATGCGGAGCAGAGGATGAAAGAGGGGCCGGAGTTGGAGACCAAGGCTAATGTGAAGGACAGCAAGCCCGAGCAGGTGGTGACTGGAGAAGAGAGCGATGAGGGTGGCGATGAGGACGAGGAGTCAGGAGACGAGGAGCATTCCCATGACAGCACAGGGAGCAAGGTTGAAGCTCCGACTCAGATAGAGAGAAAAAGCAAGGACGTGGCCGCGAAAGAAGATGCGAAGCCGTAATGAACACCGCCCATCAACAGATAGTAAGCAAGCACAGCCTCGATGACAGACTTAAATCAGATAGTTCAATTTCATTCGCAATGCCATGTTGGTACCCGAAAAGTAAATAGTGATGATATGTGATTTACACGCCCTGACAACCAATGCCACGACCTCCCGTTGAAAATAGCAGCCAGTCAGATTATGCAGCTTTACAAGATCCCCAGCTCACTAATACAATCCTTCATCGTCACTCGCCGTGCCCCCCTGGAACCCCATCACTGCTTTCCCCTTGCCCTTCGACCGGCCATTCACCGCACCACCAGCGTCTCCGCCCGAATCCTCGTCGTCGCCATCGGTGTCCACAGCCGTGGCCTTCCCCTTCCCCTTGTTAACAGGCATTTTGCCCTGCGCCTTGGCACTGCCCCTTGTCCTGCCAGACGACGAGGACGTCCGGTGCTCCAGGGCAGGTGTAGCCTTGGGCTGCTTGTCCCGACTGCCCTCGAACGTAGCGCGGACCTTTCCATAATGCGCGAGTTCGCCCGCGCTCACGCTGGGGATGAGCTCCTCGTGGGCGGCCATGAAGTCCGCCTCCGTGACCATGACGGAAACGTCCTCCTTGGTGGCGAAGTGGTCGAAGAAGTAGGCTGTTGAGATGGGTGGTTTGTCGCCGCGCTCACTATTGATCGCGCTCACTTTGGCGTCTACGGCGGAGGCCTGGCGCGTGACGGCCTTGAGCATGGCGTCGCTGCAGAGGGCGTAGAAATCGGCACCGGTGTAGGTGAACGGCAGTCGCTGGGCTACGTTGCGGAGAGACACGGATGGGTGGAGAGTGAATCTGGGTTATAACAGTCAGTGGCTTGCGTCCAGGTAGGAAAGAATATGAAAGGACAACAGGAAAAAGCACAGGACATACTTTCGGGTCAACGCTTCCAGAATGGTCTGCTGCTTCTCGTGGGTGTCTGACACGCCCAGGTAGAGCATCTTGTCGAATCGACCGGGTCGTAGCAGAGCGGGATCAAGAAGATCAGGTCGGTTCGTGGCTCCGACTACGAACACACCACCTGCGTCGTCACCTCCCGACATGCCGTCAAGCTCCGCGAGGAGCTGAGAGACAATACGGTCCATCACACCGCCGCTATCGCCTTGATTGCCTCGCTTGGGAGCCACAGAGTCTAATTCGTCAAAGAAGACCACACAGGGCCGAGCATCCCGCGCACGTTGGAACACACGTCTTACATTGGCCTCGGATTCTCCAATATACATATTGAGCAGTTCCGGACCTTTGACACTGAAAAAGTTCAGGCTGTATTCTGTAGCGATGGCCTTTGCCAAGAGCGTTTTCCCGGTGCCGGGAGGGCCGTAGAACAAGATGCCGGATCGTTTCTTCATGCCCTTGGCAAACAACTCGGGCCGTTCGAGTGGCAGCTGAATCGTCTCGGTGACCGCGTCCTTGGCATTGCTAAGCCCACCGACATCGTCCCAGGTGACATTGGGAATCTTGGGTGCACCGATCGAGTCAGAGAAGTTCTTACGAGCTGCCTCGACAGCGACTTCGAAGTCTGCGGCTGTGAGAGAACAGGCAGTAGGTCCACCGGCGACCTGGATGTCGCGCACTGTTACAACAGCACCGTGATGGCTGTTCTTGGCCGAGAGTGCTTCTAGCCGAGCCAACTGAGCCAAGGAGGCTCTCTCTACTACATCGACTAGATCACCGGCTACCAAGGCCGCGGTCTTTAGCGCGATCGAATTCAGATCAATGGAAGGGTCAAGAGTAACACCACGATCGTCGACCACATTTCGCAAAATAGCCTCACGCTCAGACTCATCCGGTGCCCCCATTTCCAGCTCATGCGTAAACAGGGCTCTCACACCATCTGGCACTTGGTCAACCTCGTTTGTCGTGGCGATGAGCACTCGAATATCTGCCAGGATTTCTTTCATCGTGGACTCGATTCGATCTGCAGTGAGTGCTTCGATATGCTGGATCAATAGAGCACAGCAGTCCGGGCCGCAGCTAGCGGCTCTCTCGGCGCGAGTTCTGAGAAAACCTTCTGTTTTCACGTCGCTCCCGCTTCCTCCCCCTTCGCTCAAGATGTCGTACGAATCAATGGTGTAGGTGTGCAGGCCGATATCTGCACAGGCTGCTGACGCCAAGGTGGCCTTGCCGATATTACGGTGTGTGGATGTTAGCAAGATGGCGATTGCAGGCATCTTGAGGTGTATGGCTCGAGGACTCGTGGCTGCGGCTAGTAATTCCCGTAGCTGCCTCCGCAAAGGTGATACAAATGTCACTCTCGATGCAGCAACACCTAAGCGGCTCGCCTCTGACGATGAGCTCGTCGGCGGTTTCTTCACACCTAGATAGTATGGCCAGGTACTTCGATTGACGCCGGGAATACGGCTGGTCTCGAATCCTGAGCCATGCATCCCAACAGTAGAGCTGTCAATACACGCGACAGAGCCCCAGAATGCCTCGGCTGTCCTGTACTCATCCTCGTCAACCTTCTGGAGCTGGATATGTCCTACCTTGAACCAAGCAACACTGTCAATCCGAGATGATGGCAAGCCCGAGCGGCTTTCATCCGCAGTCAAAGCCATCACATCATCGACCTCAGAGCCCCCGGCCCCAGCTGCTTCCTGGAGGGCCTTCCCTAACTGCGCGTCAACTGGTACCGCGATCAAATCACCAGGCCGAGCCATGCGTATTTTTCGGGCGAAATACCGTTTCAATCCACCGAGAACGGCTGTCTGATACGCCCTTTCCGAGGAGATTGGTGTGCGGATATGATGGATAGCAATGTCCTTCGCGTATGGTGGATGCGAAGCACTGGTAAAACGAGGCAGGGTGCCTTTTCCCTGATAAGATGACTTCTTAAGCGCAGCAATGCGCAAATGAGTTGCTCCGTCAAGGTTGGCCAGTAAAATAGGGGATGCATATACGGCTGGACTTGTTGGCCGTTGTAGTTGCGATTCAAAGAATGACATTCTCCGATCACCAGCTCGAGAGCTTGGGATGCGAGTGACAGGCCGTTGCGAGTAACCCTCTGGTAAGCCATAGACTCTTACCGGTCGCCAATTTGCAGCCTCGGGTTCTGCAGCCCCGAAACTTCCCAGTCCAAGGACCCCAAACCCATTCATTGGCGGTTCTTCAGCTGCTTCGATTCGAGCCCAATCGCCAGAGAAACAACCGATTTTTGCCAGAGAACTCACGTCCACATATATTCGGGCTTCTTCATCTTCTTCCGGCGACGGATTTGGATGGAGCAGATCTGAAGGAATCGGCTGAACCAGCGCATGGGCTTTGAAGAGACGGCCTCGGGGCCGATCTGTTCTTACGGCAGTGGAAGTGAAATTTGAGAACACGGAACCAGGCGTCGCGGCTCCATTGGTCTTCCTGCCACGCAAGGTACCCATAGTCATCGGCGTTCCCGGCTGCATTGTACCAACACCGCTGATGTTTGTGGTAGGCAAAGTTGGTGCTTCTAGAGTAATCATATCGTCCATTGAATCGTCGGAGAGTCCCTCTTCTTTCTCAGTGGCCGACGGCTCCGTGTCGGTCTCAGTCACTGTCTCGTCGGCTCGCGCATCCGTCCGGTAGCGTTCTTCGGCGGCTGAGAAGAATTGATCCGTATTCCCATCGTCATCCTCACCAACACCATTCAGCCGATGGCTCGAGCCCATAGAAGTAGGTCGTCTGCTACGTCCTTTGTGCCGCTCTCGCATCAACACAATTTTCGTCGAGTCGCTCAGAATGCCTTGGGCGACTGGCTCACAGAGCACAATTTTGCCGGGGTTTGGGGGAACATGAGTGACGGGATGCGGAGCTAGTGGTAGAGCGAACAGATCGCCCGCGTGTGCAACTTTAAGACTACTGAGGGAGGTTCGAATAGCAGAAGCCAGCCGGTCATCTGCAGTCATGTTTGACACGCTTTGTCCCCTAGGATTTGAGGGGTGATCTTTGAAGAAAGTGCCTTCTCCATTCTCGAGACGCTTCGTTGACTCGCTTTCCAGCCGGACAAAGACGGTCTCGAGTGGCAAGGGCGCAACATCCAAGACCAAGGTTTCTATTCCACTTCGACTATGGCTGGAGAGCTTGGACGGAGCGATCTCCTGCACTGAAACGGCGAAGCTCTGCAAAGCTGACGAGGATGGCGAGAACTGTACTGTTGAGTGGCTCAAAGTAGACGATCTCCTCACTGGGACAATTGACCAGTTCGTATCGGCTGGTGCGGCGTTCGGTTTCCAGGGGGCTAATGCTACGTAATGTAACTCTTCTGAGCGGTCCTCGCTGGTAGCTTAAAATCGCACAGAATCGTTAGCAACTTGACTTCGGTGAGAGTCTCGGTGGAGTAGAATTGCTTCTATAATGTGACACACACGTACTATCTCGGAGGTGCGGCAGCAGGTCAGCAACGATGTCGTCCGAAACAAGGCCAACGTCGCCTTTGATGTGGTGGTCCAAAATAAGCCTGGCCGTAATTGCTGGTTTGTCCTGACGGCGCCTGCTGATGCGTCTGTCACGTAGCGCAAGTCCAGAGCCATTAGTGACAGTCATTTTTGTCAGGTTCGGCTGCAAAAGACAAAGCCGGGTGACGCGAGGGCGTAACCAACAATGGAAACAGAAGTAACGATATAGCTTCAGCAACCCTCATAGATGTGTGACCATCGGCTAGCCGTGTTGCTTGGTGGCCACAAAGTCCAAAGCCTGTAGCTTGTGTGAGCTGAAGAAAGGAAGGAGCTATGGCTTTGCTTGACGACCCACTTCATGTGAGTAGTCGGCATTAACTTTGGGCCTCGGGCTGTCGGAAAGGTCCAAGTGGGGTATTTTCTGAGCTAATTGGGCAAGCGGTGACCAAGGTCTGCGTATCCTTGGTGCTGAGATGGTTATTTAGCCAATTGAAATATTATAAGGTACTTAGAAATTGTAAGGGGGCAGAAGCATTAAGATACATAAAGCTACATTGCATATAATATAAATCTATACAGAAAACCGGTCACTCACGGTCTCCCTGTGCATCCAGCAGCCTGCTCGGCATAAAAGAAATACACTTCAACTCATGCGACACCTGAGCGCGCGGTCAATGTCTCCTCAACTGCAACACAGATCAATGCGTGGGCTCTTACTAGTGATGCGGATAGGTTTCGACAAGGTGTTTCTGCAATTCGCAACGCTAGCAGCTGGGCAAAGGAACAGAGAGATACACTGTTTCAGCTTGCAAAGAAAGGGCGAGAAGAGGACGATCCACTCGTCTAGGACTTGATGTCACGATCCAAGGCTCTGCAGACGCACTTATCACTACTGACTGGCCAGGAGACTATTTCTGGACATCGGCCACATTCCAAGATGTCCTACTCCCATTCCCATGACTCTGATAACGTCTACCGATGAGTTATCCTCAGATTTTGGTAAATGGTCAGCAGCTGAACGGGATAGATTGCGATGACGACGCCAAGAAAAATGAGAGGGCTCTCAAAACCTATCTGTTCTGCAGCTAATTAAGACGAGATAGGTGAGTACATGACGTATCTCAGTCTAGCCTAGCTCGTCTCAAAGGTGGCACTTCCTATGCTCAGCCATCAGCACAGTGTGAACCAGGAGCATGTCCCCTGAAGCTGCCGCTGAAGTCGCTACTTTGTTTAATAACATCCGCACTGCATTCTCCTGTTTCTGTGCCTTGCTTAAACGACGTCGCGCGAGGAACGAATGGAAAATACGATGGATGGTACTTGGTTGCAGAGCCAGAAACGGCTTCTGTCACATAAAGAGCATGAAGAGGCATGGCGCCCAAGGTCTTTAAGTCCCATTCATTCGTGGGTAAAATTGGGACGCAAGATTGTGTGCCGGTCGCTGCACCTCGGCCCAGGCCACAGCATTCTGCAGCTGAAGGGCCGGAGCCCAGAACAGGCCCCGCACCAACCAAGTCTCAGCTCGCTTCCCCGAAGCTTACTGTACCACCCGGCCCGACTCCGATGCCGATGCCGACGCCGTTGCTCATGCCGTTATAAGGCTGATGCCGAGTTGAGTTCAAGCTACTCCGTCCTACCGGTAGACATCACGAACGACCACATACATACCTTTGACCCATTGTGACGGTTTTTCTCCCTTTTTTTCCGCGTTGCTCAGCTCTCGTGTCTTCATCTTGCATCATCTGGACGAAACGTGATTCCCTCATTGATCTCAAGCCGGCATTCGCCCTCACCTCCATTTAACCCTCCTCGCTCCCCTTGGGTAGCGATACCACAGTCCGAATTCGCAACCAGAGTCTTTCGGCCTCTCAGCCGACCGCATTTAGCCCAAGATGCCGATCACCTCGGACTGGAAAGTTGACATTCCCGTCATTGACATCTGGACCATGTACTTTGCGATCCCCAGGGAGTATCCAGCAGATCACGGTTCGTCTCTCATCCATCCCTCCCTTGCCTTACCGCTTTTCGCGCAGCTCCCCAATATATGCCACTACTCGAAAATCTCAGCCAGACAACGAGCTGATAGACTGACATGTACGTCTTAGTCATTTTCACCGACAGCGACACCAACCGCTCGTACACATACAACCAGGTCAAGGACAGCTCAGTGGCATTCGGCCAAGGGCTCAAGCACATGTACAACTGGCAGAAGGGCGAAGTTCTTGGCTTCTTCACCCCGAACTGTATCGACACTCCTATCCTGACCTATGGCCTCCACTGGGCCGGGGGCGTCGCGAGTCCCGCCAATCCCACCTACACGGTCGATGAACTGGCGCGACAGCTTACCGACTCCAAAGCTTCGGCTTTGGTGACCCAGAAGTCATTCCTAAAGACAGCTGTGGAGGCCGCGAACAAGGCTGGCATCTCGCTCGACAGAGTCATTCTCATGGGCGACGGGAAGGATGCGTCGGGCAAGCATAAGCACTGGAGGGAGATTACATCCAAGGGCGCTTGGCTGCAGCCGAAGAAGACGGCGTTGGACCCCAAAAAGGATCTTGCGTACCTTGTTTACAGCTCTGTAAGTTTTCATTGCCCCCAAATTCGTACCTTCCGAGCAAGAACCGTGAAACTGAAAAGTCTGAAAGGGCACAACTGGTCTCCCCAAGGGTGTCATGCTCACGCATTACAACGTCGTCGCCAATTCATATCAGTCCTGTCGGATTGACGCTAGGTTCGTCACCTGGGAATCAGATCGTCACTTGGGCGTTCTGCCCTTCTTCCACATCTACGTACGTGCCCCACGAAACTGCTCCATGCCTTCATGTCAGGCTCGTAAGCTCATCATCTGCAGGGCCTCGCCGTCGCTCTCAACATTACCCTACAAACCGGCTGTCGCATGATTGTCCTGCCCAAATTCGACATCGAGCGGGCCTGCCAGTTGATCGAGAAGCACAGCGTCACGTTCATATATGTCCCACCGCCGATTGTCCTTGCTCTGGGCAAGCACCCCGTTGTAGATAAGTACGACCTGAAATGTCTGCGATGGATCAACTCTGGCGCCGCGCCGCTGGGCGTTGATCTCGTGGAAGCTGTGTGGAAGCGCCTCAGCGTCGGTGTCAAGCAAGGGTACGGCCTGTCGGAGACAAGTCCCGCGACGCACGCTCAGCTCATCGATGAGTGGTGGAAGTTCCAGGGCTCGGTGGGACGTCTCCTGCCACAAGTCGAAGCTAAGATTGTGGATTCGGACGGCAAGGAGCTGCCCAGAGGTGAAGTGCGTTTCTCGTGTTCTTTGTCCCGCTATTCAGAGGCTGCGAGGATTCGCACTAATCATGTTGCTTAGGCTGGTGAAATCCTGCTCAAGGGTCCCAACGTCTTCCACGGATACTGGAACAGACCTGACTTGAACAAGGAGACTTTCACAGATGACGGGTGGTACAAGACTGGTGATATTGGCTATGCCTGCAATCGTGGGCACTTCTACATCACTGATCGTATGAAGGAGCTCATCAAGTACAGTACGTCTTCGTGGTCACCACTTCTATGCTCAGTAGCGGTGTGCTAACATTGGACAGAGGGATTCCAAGTTCCTCCGGCCGAATTGGAAGCCAAGCTGCTCGGTCGCGAAGACGTCAATGATGTGTGTGTTATCGGTGTATGGGACAACGACCAACACACCGAGGTGCCCCGCGCATATGTCGTCGTTCGCCCCGATGTCAAGGAGTCTGATGAGTTGGCACAGGACATTATTAATTGGGTGGGAGAGAGGGTCAGCCCGCCTAAGAGGCTACGCGGAGGCGTGCGCTTCGTCAAGGAGATTCCCAAATCTCAGAGTGGTAAGATTTTGCGGAGAGTGTTAAAGGACCAAGTGAAGAGGGAGGAAGGTGACGGCAGACAGGCCAAGCTGTAAGAGGTTGGAAGTCGTGCCATAGCATGTCATGTCATATGCATAGAGTACATCCTAATCTCGCACGTGAAGCAAGTTTCTGTTTCATTTATAGAGCCCTTACGGGGCTGTAGTTTCTTTTCTGTCTTAGTCGTAGTAAATACAAATTTGGGTTTCTCTGTACCGAAATCACCCATTTTCTGAATACGACTATTGAGGCCGTCCTTATACTACCCAACCAGTAGAGTTCTGGCCCTTGATTGGCTCTACGCAGCAACATTTGGGAAGTTTGAATCTTGTTCTTCGCGAAGTTTCCATCAAGTCTCCGCTCTTGTCCAATGTGACAGTGCTCTAATCCTCACTGTTGTGTCACCCTTGGAGCGCCATCAAGGACAGCACCAATAAACATGTCGGCAATCTCCTTTTCTGAGCGAGCAATCTCCTGAAACTTAGCATTGCACCACAAATAATCTGCATAGCATGCGAAAAAGTGAGCCAGAGTGGCCACCAACTTCTCAAAGTTGGAATCGCGCCTCATTTCTGTGTTGAAGGTTTCTTCAAGAAGGCGCATAAGGTCGCTTTCTGCCGCAAAATAGACTGTGAAGCCTAATAGCCGGACTTGTAGCTTATAAACAACAAAACGGCTTACCGTCCCCAGGCAGTACTGCTGTCCTAGCGAGAATACTTCCAGATAGTTGAGGAAGACCTCGTCGTAGTGTTTCAACGGCTCATTCTTAAGGGACGCCGTGCTTCTCAACGCAGAATTCTGAGAGTGACTGTATGGCAGCATCTGAGCATATTGCTCGGAAAGGTAGGCGTGGGCTTGATTGAGCTCCTGCTGGATTTTGTCCTCCGATAGGCTAGGTCGTCTTTGATAGGCTAGGTTCAACGCGCCGTCATACTGTTCCATGTCGTACGGGTCGGGATCGTCATATGTACCCGAATAGATGAACTGAGCGAAGGAGCCGAAGGAAGTCGGATTTGCATTTGGCCAAACAAACTGGCTCTTTTCGATGTTATAGCCATGGCTTTTTGCGCGTTCCTCGAAACCTTTGTCGCGCTTATCCATGGCGAAGAACTGTTTCATCTCCGGCAGCCGGTTACATAGTGCTTCTTGATGGATTTGACAAACGGTGGTAGGGTCCTCAATGGAGAATTTGATGAGCTTCGATCCCATCGCTCTTCGAGCCATCTGATTAGCAATTGACGTCAAGCTTCGGATTCAAGGCAAACGCATTTTGTCATTACCTCAGGTAAACTAGAGTCCATGGTGTAGTAGTTAATAGTGTCAAGCGATCAATAAAAATTTTGCCCATTATCTTATATGCTTCAGTAAGGACTCGGAGTGAACCATTTGTCCTAGATTAAGAGTGAACCAAGTAGTAATCCAGCTGTTGGACACAGAAGAGTGAGTGTGCCGTGAGCTGAGCTGACCTTTGCCAACTGCGGTCGTCTGTGAGTTGATGTGAAGGATCAACGTGTTCAGCTGTAGGCACTGTCAACATCCGACAATACTCTGGCGGCCTTGTCTCCCTCGATACAAGAAGCTTTAATTATGGAATAGATAGAATCTTGCGGGAAGTTCTCAACACTATAGACAAAATTAAAGATAGCACTAGCTTCTTTTTCTTCAATCTATATTGTGATGCTTCTTGACCAACTTGGCGAGGAAATATGCTGTGGAGACTGGAAATTCGGGAAGCAGCTGAAAAGACTCATTGGAGTGATGAGCGACGTTGGTGAAGCTCGCCTCAGGCGGCCCACAGAGGGAATTTTCAATCATCAAGACTTTCTGGGAACCTTAGGGACCTTGATCAAACTTCAATGAGCTTTGTCAAAGAGAAGTTTCTACATTAAGAAAACTTTTTTTTTTTTTTGCAAGACCTTCGGTGACAAGACCTTCGGTGACAAAACCAAGACCTTCGGTGTCAAGACCTTCGGTGCCAAGACCTGCGGTACAAAACCTTCGGTCGCTAGGACCAAGGACCAAGGACAAAGACACTACACTTGGACTTAGCTTGATTCGCGATCCAGAGTGGGCAATATATACCTTTGCAGGGTTGTCTTTAGTTTTGCCAAAAAAAAATCCCAGGTTGCTCTTCAATCCATATCTGGGAAATAGCTCAGGGTTGGTAGAAATTCAAGTGATAAGGCAATCCATTTTTGCGTCCAAGAGGTTGAATTTTGAATGTTGAGCTCCGAGGGAATGGGGTCTATTATATATAGTCAGGTTTATGACGTAGTGCAGCGATGGGGCAATGGCAACGGTTGTCAAACGCACAGGTCATAGCCATCAAACGGGCCAGGATTCCCCATCGAAGGGCAGTTGACCACTTCCAACGGAGACTATGTCTCATGACCGTTTAGTATGTTCATTCATGGCATACCTCGAGCAGAACACCCCGGTTTCGAAAATGTGTTGGGCTTACCTTGGAGAAGCGAGTAAACGTTTCATGTTCAGGAAATCTGTGGTCTGACTGAAACGTGGTTGACGTACCAGACAGGAGAGTACGCGAAAGACGCACCGTACACGCGTACAACAGAATTTTATTTCAAGGGTATAGGAGGTTCGTCGGTGCAGACGTCGCGAAAGAGACAAACGACGAAATCAACAATGTGGGCTAAGCAAGAGATCAATGAGCCTGTACTGTCTGTGCATATGTCCGCGGCTAAATTGCCAAGGAAAGAACATCTTGTTGCTCGACTTGGCACACAGCTTGAAAGGCTTCAGCGCCGAAGTGAAAATCAATCTGCAGCTTTTTAATGGCTAGATTATCAGATACTATACAGGACAGCCCAGCCCGTCACCCACACATACTGACCTACAATTATAGCAGAATGAACTCCCAAGCCTTACCTTTAACCACTGCTTGTGGTCTACAGAAGGCATTATAGTTGGATGATTATAAATCCTCGGGCATGGTCTCGCAGACAAGGCCGATTGCCATGCTAGTAGTAGCAGTAGTAGTATAGGATAACCCTAGCGCGAGCAAAACGTAAGCAGAAATCGCAGTACTGCGAGTATTCTGATGTTGATCTGGCCAAGGACAAGGGCGGGCTTCTATCGAGCGATCCATGAACGCGCTCATATCCGTTTGCCTTCATTTCCTGTAGCAGTAGTGGTATTGGTGGTTTTCGTTTGCATGGCCTTGGCCTCTATCAACTCCACCTTGAGTGTTTTGTTTGCATTCCGTGTACCGCTCTTTCATATGTGCGTTCGTTCCACCAGCATTAAGCAGTCCAATGGTATAAGCTAAATTTCAACGCAATATCTCGTGCAGACGTCATCACGACGAACTCGAAGGTGGGATATTCGACGCGGGTCGACGCAGTTGTGTTGTTCGTTTGAGAAAACAAGAGCAGAACCATCGTCAACTCAGTGAGAGATTGTTACTGGAGGGCCAGCAGGGAGGTTGGCGGAATGGTTCCCGAAAGGAATTGGCATAGAGTTCTGTTGGGCGAACATTTGCAGTTTGTCTGGTCGTGATTTCACGTGGGTGCGCTTATCCTCGCCCTAATCCGCACACTTTTCTGTTCTACTTTCACTCTCCACTTGCAAGCCTCGGCAACTCCCTCCTCCCGCAACTACGCCACCGTAGTACGGCATCTCCCACAGTCACGATCCTGTTACGGTTAGTTCCACTCGATAATTGCAGGGGCGCTCGATTTGGACGACGCCAGTGAAGTCGTTTGGCACATAACTCAAAGGATAGCCAAGAGCGCTTTGTTGACGTCGGCAATAAGCAGCCTGGAGCCTCAGACAGTTGCATAATAACATGAGTAAGTCCGTGTGGGCATAGTCGATACAAAGTCAGCAGTTCCTGCAAAACTTTGAGCTACCTTTGGACTGTGCATAGGGGCTGCGTGGATGGACGTCAGCGTACTAGTAAGAGGTACAATACAATATCGGTCAGTGCTACGTTGGATATTACGGCCCTCGCCTCATTACGCCAGCTAGCTAAAGTTAACTAAGCAGGAATCACTCTACACTGCAGAGGTCTAAGCTCATCCAACAAAGCGGTCCTTCAACAGCGTGTAGTGCTTTTGGTCGGGTAGGATCTGTTCAAACAAGAGTGGACGACTTGTAGGCAGAGACTTTGAAGGGGGCTTGGGTGAACTACTTTGTATCTGCAATGAAGGTCCCTGTCCCCGTCACCCTGAGGACCGATGCATGGCCGACCTCTCTCACTACAACTCGTAGCGAAACTGTGGGTTCTGCGAACATGTGAGCTTTGCGTTTATTCCGTCGGCCACTTCAGCGAATCGACTCACCTTTTTGTCCGTGCAATCATCGTCGTAGGCATGATCAAAGCCCTCCAAAATGCCAGCCTTATCACGCTTACGGTTGTCCCATACGCAGACATACCGATAGACGACTGCCAAGAGGCCGGCCAATGTCGACGCAACCAGCACCGCAACGAAGCCAGGTCTATATCTCGGGGCGTCCTTGTCCTTGAACAAAAGAGGGCCAATGAAATTTCCCAAGCAGTACGCAATATACAACCCTGTGGATGCAAAGGAGCGCTTCGTATAACCAGAGTTGTTGGCTATCTGCAATCCCATGAGGACGGCATATGTTCCACCAAGCGAGTGAATGATGACTGTTGCAAATATCAGCCCGCCCTTGGCACTGAAAGGCAAGGTACAAAGAAGCAGGGACGCCAAGGCGTTTATTAGCTGGGCAACTAAAACAAGCCAGGTCCGCATGCCGTGACATCTCATCGCCAGGTAGGCGAAGGTTATTTGCAGCGTGCCACTGAACGCACCGCCTGGGATAAGCAGGAGTAGCGACTGGAGGTTGGTGTATCCCCAGCTCTTGATCATCAGAGGAATGAACGTGGAGTTGGGGGCATTGCTGAGCATTGCCAGGAAAGAAATGGCGAATACGATCCAGAACCTGGGGTCAGTGGCCAGCTCGAGTACCTGGTACAGCTTGAAGTGGGTGTTACGGATGCTCGCATTATTTATGCGCAAACGGGCCACCAGTATGTATCGCTCGCGTTTGTCCAGGCGCTTGGCGCGGATAGGGTCGGGAGGCAAGACGAAGGGCAGGAGGATACCCCAGACAATGGTCAGGGTGCCGGCGAAGTAGTACATGGAACGCCAGGAGGATCCGTCCGCGTTTATGGACCCAAATCCATAATTGATGAGAGGGGTTACCAAAGACTGGTAACCATTGACGCACTGCCAGATTCTATATCGAGCGCAACCAAGGTTAGTATCACAAACAACAGAATCAGCTCAACAGACGGAATGGAAAGCTCGTTCCTACCCCATGCGCAGGGCCTGCTCATCCTTTTTGTACCAACTTCCAACGATCATCATGAACATGGGACTGACGCCGGCTTCGAAAACGCCGAGAAAGAAGCGCTGCGTGTAAATGCCTCTGTAGTTGGTACAAACCGCTGTTAGCAACATGCATATTCCCCATAGGGTCACGATAGCCGAGGCGACTCGCTCGACAGGATATCTCTGGGCGAGAATCATGACAGGGTACGCGCCAACCAGGAAACCCAGGTAGAAGATGGAGGAGGTGAATGAGTAACGGTTGCCGACTGTAAGTCCCAGGTCCTGACGAAAGCCGAAAAGAGCCTGCCAGTTGGGCAGATGGTCAGTAAATCTCGACCCATGTGTATGTCGGATGAACGAACTAGCCTAGGTACTTACGGCCTGGGACATCATGCCTTTGTCGTAGTACTGGAAGAAGTATGTCATACACAGCACTGGCATCAATCTCCAGTCGATCTTGCGACGAGCTCTCTTCTCCTCTTCCTCCGTCCACTCGGTTTCCCCGTCATAGGTGTCCAGCACTCTCGCGGCCTCGTCATCATGAACGGTAGGGAGCTGAGCCGTCTCCTTGTTCGCGTCGCTATGGCTGCCGGTCTCTGGGGCCACTTTGGAGTCCATGTTCTCCGAGGGAACCGACGAGTACAGCGGCAGAGGGAGTCAGAACCGACCGACCGAGAGCTCCCAAAGACAAGGATAAAGAGGCAGAAAATCGGACATCACGTTTATAAGTTGACGATGACAAGAGCGGTCCGAGCTCTGATTGCCATTAGTAATGTGCCGACGATCCCGGCTATTCCGGCTATATTACTTTAGTAGATCTGCAGAACATCCGATTTGGAAAACCCCCTCATGGTCAAACTCGGCTGCTCAGGTCCATTTTGGCATTTCCTGCCTTTTTGTGCTTTATATATAACCATAGCTCTGGCAGAAACAGAAGAGGAAAACACAAAACTCAATCCAAACTCTGCAGATTCCCTTCCAATCATCTTTCCTCCCTCATGCGTCCGCATTCCCGTAGTAGACAACTTCCTATTAACTCCCCGTTAATATCGCTTGTCACTAGCCCTGCGAACCCTTTCCGGTTACACCACTAACGCGGTATGTACATCCCGTGGCAGTGGCATCAGCCAAACGCGCGTGCAGCGTGCTACCTGCAATATTCCGCCCTGTCCATGCGTCCAATTCCCAACACCGGACCTCTCAGTCTGTTAGGAGGGCCAAGGGAACAGGTGCATGCACTGGTGCTCACGGGTTGTTGTTTTGTAACTGACTTGATTGATTGATTGAAGCTGTCCGTAGGAAAAAGAGGCTTGATATATATGTTGCACGGTACTCTGTGTGCGTGGCCGGCCACGTCACAATTTTGCAACAAAATAACAAAATAGGGGGTTGTGGTGGTGTGGATCCCGGCCGGGCCACCCGGTCAATTGTCTTTCTCCATCTGAGCCACTTCCACCAATCAGAGCGCTAATTTCTACCGATGGCACAACCACGGATCGCGCGGGTCGCGCACATTGGCGAACCACTAATTCTACTGTTAACCTCAATCCGTACTATCTAGTCTTGACTCTACGATTCTTTGTACAAGAAGTAGCTACTGACCTAGAACACGACAGCGTGTGCTAGCAATTCTAGATAAAAGCTGAGCGTATAGCTACTTCGATTCAAATGGATCAAGAGCGAGTTGTCAGGTTTTGTACTATATAAACTATAACCAATGACGATATTACACGAAGCATGCAGCGCGAACTCTTTTAATGTAAGCACGTTAATAAAGCCCTTGACGATGCAGAGGCACAAGCCGTGTTATAAGCACTACGTTTAAATTTACCTTTAGAAATGGACTATATATAGACAAGAGTACGCAAACAGAATACGCAGCAGCAACTGGGCCTAAAACGGAAGAGGTATCCTCACACACAAGTTTGTATGTAATAGTACATTTCACATTTCCTACATCTTAGCCTGCAAAATGCACTGCACTATCTACTCTTCTATATTTGTATATAAAGGTACTTATTTAAGTCTACAAAAAGTACAGTATGTACTCTTTAATACTAATTTGTCTATAGAGATACTTATCTAAGTCTACAATAACTAGAGGATGTACTTTTCTATACTAATTTATATATAAAGATACCTCTTCAGGTCTAAGGTAGGTACCTACCTACCTACCTAAGGTACCTACCTGGTATATATACTAAGAGAATTGTAAGAAGTACCTCTAGGTTGAAATTAGGTGGAGAGATACTTCTTCCGCTTTAGGCCTAGTTGCTGCTGCGTATTCAAAAATCCGTTGCTGCGTGTTTACGTACTCCATAGACAAGGAGATTAAAGGCCAATAATTCTTGTAAACCTAGAAATATACCTTGACAGGCATGTTTCAGAGCTCTATAGTGCGTCGAAGATAGAGTTCATAATCTTAATCCTGCGGCAAGACATCGATACTTCGCACGTATCAACTGGCCTTCCAAGTACTCCCTGGGGATTTCACACAATTTCTCAGATTTACAAAACAGGTATAATCAGACCTCGCAAGATGTCTCTTTACTCTAGGATTCGAATGCAACTATCGTTGCTAGTGTTAAGGGCCATGTTAATGCGAGCTGAGAGTGTGATTTTTAAAGGAATTTGAGGAAAGGTGAGAGTCTTCTACAATCGCAGAGCTACAAAATAGCCTCGAACAAGCGACGTAAATAGATTTAAGTTCATGGAAATACAATTACTACCTAGTTACTTAGATCATCCCATTTCAAGCCGCAACACGTGTCGCAGTTACAGTGCAGCCACATCTAAGGAAACCGGATCAAAGTTGTTGGAATTAGGCACAATTACGCCTACAAGCTGCACGCTGATTGGTCCGTTGGACCACTATAATTGTGGGGCCTATATGCCTTAGGCGTACAACACTAAAGGCCACATCTTATTACATTGCGTGCGGCTTTCTTTCCTAGCGAATTAGATCATCTAAATATACTCTATTTTACCTGTTAGCACTAGTGCTTACAAAAGTACTCTTAGTTCTCCTAACACTGATTAGTAGTTAATATAACTAACTACAGAAAGCAATAGAGTTCTATAAGAAAAGGCGCTTGTCTTTACTAGATAAGTGTGCTTTAGAGAAAAAGGTTTACAGTTAAGCCTAGGTTCTTAGGATTACAAGACTTATAAATTTTGTGCAGAAGGCGTTATTTATAGGAGTACAATCTAGTTGTCTATTATAATACCTAATAACAATATTATTAATTTAAAAACTACTCCTAAAAAGACATAGAGGATAACCTCCTATTGTATTGAAATCAATAGGGGTGTATAGGGTAGTATGCCCTATTCCTTTCCTTTGATTGAGGAGGTTTAGAGAAGTAGAGAAAGCTGCTTTAGCCTGAAAAACACTTTAAAGAATATATCGAAAAAAACAAGAAAGATAAAAGAGCTACTATTACTGTAGATTATAGTAATAGGAAGAAGAAGGAATCAATACATAAGAGGTTGTTATTAAAGTTGCTATTATATTGTAATTCTTGCTTACTTCGTTCTATCTAAAAGAGAGAGAAGAAGCTGCCTATTTATTAAGGAAATCTAACTAATACTCTTCTTCTCTCTTCTCTTCTAATTATCCTAATTAGGAAGGTGCTACATAATCTATAACAAATCCCTTAAGATAGCCTGATTTTAGCGCTATTAGAGAGATAAAAAATTTTCACTGTGGGGCTAATATTAGTACTTTAGTGAGCTATTTTACAAGGTGCCTTTTAGGCTGCCCTGTAATTTATCCAATTAGTCCTGTAAGCCCCCTGTAAATGCTGCAGCCTAGTGCCTGTAGGTCCGGCTATGCCGACGATACACAGCCCTATAGGTCCGGCCACGCTGACAATGCATAGCCCTGTAGGGCCCTATAAAAGAGCGCAACACGTAGTGTTATAGAACCCTTTAATAGGCACGCTAAGAAGCCCTTGTAATTACCGCAATACAAGGCCCTGTGGGGCCTGTAAATGCCGCAATACCAGGTCCTACAAGATCCTATAAGTTGCTGTAATGCTTGTGCCTAGCTTAGCTAGGCAGGGCGTGGCAAAGCAAGGTAGGGCGTGGCAAGGTAAGGTAGAGCGTGAGCTAGCTGTAGAAGCTAACTAAGAAGGAAAAGAAGAGATATAAAATAACCTATAAAAATAGGTAATTTTAACACTCCCTCTAGAGAAGAAGAGTATCTAGGTTAGATACCTTTTAATAGAAAAACATACAGGAAAAAACCAATAATAAATAGGAAAGAAGATAGAAGGAATTAGAAGCTAATTAGCTTCTAATTTAAGAAGTCTAAGAAATATAAGATAATTCTATAGAACAAGGGGCTTTATAAGACTGTCTGCTAGCATAGAATTCGTACTAATATAGCTAACTTTAGCTATACCTTCTTTAAGCTTTTCTCTAATATAATTAACCTTAAGAAGAGTGTGCTTTGTATAACTATAAAGAGTAGGGTTATAAGCTGTTGTTATAGCGCCCTAATTATTACAGCTAATAGGGATAGGAAGGGATAAAGGAAGCTTAATTTTAGAAAAGAAGCCTTTTAACCACTCTAATTCCCTAATAGATTTAGATGAGGTATCTAATTTAGCTTCTAATGTTAAAAGAGAGATTGTAGAAGCCTTTTTCGATTTCTAGCTAATAGGACCACCTAATAGCTTAAAGAGATAGGCATAGGTTGATTTTAAATGCCTATTATCTCTAGCGAAATCAGAATCAGAAAAGCTAGCTAAGGTTTTTACAGCTTCTTTAGAAGATAAAGAAGAAGACTGTCACAGGCTTGGGCTTTAGCCCAAGCTGGGTCAAGGAAAGGAGGAGACCAGGTCCCAGACGGGACCCAGGGAGGTCGCGTCACGGGCCCGCGACAGAGCTAAGGCGGAGGAATGCAGTACCCACAATAAGACCGAGGTAACAGCATAGCAATACTAAGGTAAGGGAAATATAGGTTATAAGGGAATCCTAGTAAGGGGAATTGTTAAAAAT
>KQ061796.1:1886-21296 GCA_001008035.1 Atkinsonella texensis
CCTTATAGGGATAGTTCTCTATTTTTTTTTTTTTTTTTTTTTTGCATCTCCATCTATATGACCTGCTGTGGACCATTTCCACGAAAAGAAAGAGCGACAAACGCACAAGTCGTCAAACCTGGATTTTCTTGCCGTTTGTTCCCAATGCCGGGATGCCGGGATACGGTGCCATGACGATGAACTCCTTCATCCTATCCATCCCCAGTCAATTCTTCCCACATGCTCGTTTTCTTGACCCGCCCCCCCCCTTCACCTGTCTTGTGTCTGGTCGGCTTGCCGACGAACTGAGACCTAATAAGCTGCGAGCCTGATCATATATCTAGGCCTGGCGTCCTGGCACCTTTTGCATACTTGATCTTCTTCTGAGACCTCGAACCGCGACAGACTTCTGGTCCCGTGAAGCACATCGGCGAACACAGCGACTGAACGAATTCGAGGTTAGACTTCGCGACAATGAAGGCGCTGTCCATTTTCGCCGCGACATTGCTCGCAGCCGTGGTGGAAGGCATCTCCCCGGACGCTAGATTTCAGCACAACGTAAGTTTCGCCTCGTTTGCTCTCGCACGCAATGCGATTTACACGAACGAACACCATTTGTCATGAGGAAGAATGAAACGCGATTCAGTGTGTCAATTAGGAATACGTCTCCTTCATGCCGCTCGCTACCTCTCAACACCTGTCTTTTGCAAATCTCATATGCTCTGCTTCAACGCAAAGTATCAAGGCGCTTTGAGTTTCCACGTTTCTGTAGGTGGATCTTTCGGGTCCGCGGCGTATCCAAGCAGACGCTAGGTTCTCCAAAAAGCAGGGTGGCTTGCAGTATGACCATAGCGCCCAACTATTTCTGCAGCGTCCGTGTCCAGCCTTGACGACCTGTCAGGCCAGAGCGAGAAGCATTCTCTGGTTGCAGGCCGTGAATTAATCAATCAAATCGATAATGCAAATGAAGCTCTCCCCAGCCACGACATCATTGCTCTTGGGAGGATACACGGCCGCGTTTTCAATTGCTCAACGCCCTCTTTTTCATGGCACTGCTGACGCGCAATACTCATATCAGTTGGCTGTTTCAAATGACTCGTTGGCGCACTCGCCTCCCCATTACCCTTCACCGTGGATGAATCCCAAAGCCCTCGGTTGGGAGGAGGCGTATGCCAAGGCCAAAGACTTCGTGTCCCAAATGACACTTATCGAGAAGGTCAATTTGACCACCGGGACCGGGTAAGTAATGCGCGTTTCATGTGGCCGATAGGATATCTCTTTTAACTAACAAGAATTGAAGTTGGATGAGCGACGTGTGCGTTGGTAATGTTGGAGCCATCCCTCGCTTAGGGCTTCGATCTCTCTGCATGCAGGACGGCCCCTTGGGCATTCGGTTTTCCGATTACAATAGCGCCTTCCCTGCTGGATTGACTGCTGGTGCTACATGGTCTAAACACCTCTGGAGGGAACGTGGCAAGGCCTTGGGTGCCGAGAACAAGGCCAAAGGCGTCGATGTGACCCTTGGTCCTGCCAGTGGCCCGCTGGGCACTTTTCCGGCTGGAGGTCGTAATGCTGAAGGCTTTGGCTCCGATTCATATCTTCAAGGTAAAGGTTTGGCCAACACCGTGATTGGTATCCAAGAGGCGGGTGTCGTAGCTTGCGCTAAGCACTACGTTGCCAACGAGCAGGGTGAGTATGACTTTCAGACCTTCTTTCTCTCATAACTTCTTTTTTTTTCTTTTGCTAATGTCCAGCCGGCAGAGCACTTCAGACAAGCCGCAGAGGCAGCTAATTACGGATTTAATATTAGTCAGGCTCTGTCGTCCAACGTCGACGACAAGACTATGCACGAGGAGTATGTTTGGCCCTTCGCCGATGCTGTCAAGGCTGGTGTTGGCGCCATCATGTGCTCGTACCAACAGGTCAACAATTCCTACGCTTGCCAAAACTCAAAACTTCTTAATGGTATACTTAAGGATGAACTTGGCTTTCAAGGATTCGTCATGAGTGACTGGTCGGCTCAGCATGCCGGTGCTGCCACTGCAGTTGCCGGTCTTGACATGAGTATGCCTGGTGACAGTTTTTTCAACAGTGGTCAGAGTTACTGGGGCGGAAATCTGATTTTGGCTGTTATCAATGGCACCGTGCCCGCGTATCGAGTTGATGATATGGCCCTGCGTATCATGGCTGCCTGGTTTAAAGTCGGCAACGCTGTTGGGAACCAAATTCCCACCAGCTTCAGCTCGTGGATGAGTGATACCTACGGACCCCGTCAAGCATTTGCTATGGAGAACTGGGAACAGGTCAACTTCCAAGTTGACGTTCGCAGCAATCACGCTGCCCACATCCGCGAGTCTGCTGCCAAGGGAACAGTTATTCTCAAGAACACCGGCTCGTTACCTCTCAAGAAACCCAAGTTCCTCGCCGTCATCGGTGAGGATGCCGGTCAGAATCCCAACGGACCCAACGGCTGCGACGACCGTAAATGTGATGATGGCACACTGGCTATGCTCTGGGGCTCGGGCACATCGGAGTTCTCATACCTCATTACCCCTGACAGTGCCCTCCAGCGACAGGCTATCGAAGACGGCACGCGCTACGAAAGCATCCTCAGCAACAATCAGTCGGATGCTACCCTGAAACTCATTACTTATCCCAAGGTCACTTCTGTCGTTTTTGTTAATGCCGACAGTGGTGAAGGTTACATCAGTGTTGGTGGCAATGAAGGTGATCGTAATAACCTGACTCTGTGGAAAGATGGCGATAACTTGATCCAGTTTGTGTCTTCTTACTGCACGAACACCATTGTTGTCATACACAGTGTTGGTCCTGTCCTTGTCACCGACTGGTACCAGAACCCCAACATTACCGCCATTGTTTGGGCTGGTCTTCCCGGGCAGGAATCGGGCAACTCTATTACCGATATCCTCTATGGAAAGACGAGCCCTGGTCGTTCGCCTTTCACTTGGGGACCGACTATGGAAAGTTATGGGGCGGGTGTCATGTACAAGCCCAACAACGGCAACGATGCTCCTCAACAAGACTTCAACCAGAGAGGTTTCATTGATTACCGCCACTTCGACAAGGTCGCCCCCGGCAAGAATGGCTCAGGGGCCCCCATCTATGAATTCGGCTATGGGCTCTCATGGTCTACCTTTGAATACTCGAACCTCAATGTTCAGAAGCACAACGTCGGTCCTATGTCGCCAACTCGGGGCAAGACAATTGCCGCTCCGACCTTTGGCAATTATAGCACCAAGCTCAAAGACTATGCTTTCCCTCCATACATTCGCTACATTGCAGCATTTATTTATCCCTGGCTCAACGACACATCATCTGGCCAAGCCGCTTCAGGTGACCCTGACTATGGCAGGACAGCTAAGGAATTTCTCCCTCCTGGTGCCACTGATGGGTCTCCCCAACCTCGTTTGGCTTCATCGGGCGAACCTGGCGGCAACCCACAGCTCTGGGATGTCATGTACACAGTTACTGCCACCATCACCAACACTGGTAAAACCATGACGGATGAAGTTCCTCAGCTCTATATCAGTCTCGGTGGCGAACACGAGCCCGTTCGTGTCCTCCGTGGGTTTGACCGTATTGAACACATTGCCCCTGGACAGAGTGTTACTTTCCGACATAATATTACTCGTCGTGACATTAGCAATTGGGACACTGTGTCTCAGAACTGGGTTATTACCAATGCTCCCAAGAAGGTTTGGGTCGGAAGCAGTTCGCGTAACCTGCCCCTGAGTGCTGATCTTAAATGAAATTTGGTGGCAGAAAAAAGTTTTGTTTAAAAAAGCAGAAAATTAAATCACATGATGAATGTCAAAAAAAAAAAAAAAAAAAAAAACCCCAGCATATTTATCGCCTGGATCGAGCCACGGTCGACCTAAACATACAATCATAATTATTTTCTAAATTAGCAAAACTTCAAAGGAAAGTGCAATGCCCCATGTCAATTATGCAGTTTATGTGCCTGAAATGAAGAGTCGTATGGTCCTGACGGTATTGTGAATGGTTGTACGGAGTACTCTTAATTGATATGATTTTTACAGGAGCTTTGAACTAGCCTTGATCCAGAATACCGTGCGTCATGCATGTAATCCGTAAATACCGTCAATATGCTAGATGGCAACTCTAAGCCACGAAAGTCTTCGGTTCCTAATGTGAACGTAAGACAGCGTATGCGCCATCCGAGACAATAAGTATCCAAATGTGTTCAATAGAGCGACGGTTAAGCATCGCGATCTCGAATTAGGCGTAGTTCCTCGCCAGGACTGAAGCCTCCTTGCCTTGTCCACCAACTCAGTAGATGGATGGAGACATGGACATTGAGCGCCGGTTTTTGTTCTTTGTCATGGTGATGTCGAACCAGCAGCGCCGGTGTGGATAAAAGAATAAAAGGACATCATCCGTGGCTGCATCTTTTTCAAGGATATGCTTGACTCACTCGGGTCCATACTAAACATACATGGGTACGGACGGACGCGGGCGTAACTTCCGGCCAGAAAATTGGACATATGAATTGTTCTTCAGTAATTATACCGGGCATCTAGAAACGGCAGTCGGGCATTGGAGCTGCGCGAAGGGTGAATTACCGGGAGACACGCAACATCCACAAAAACAGTGTACTATCTATCTAGCGCTGGCTTATTAAGGTATGTATGTAGAAGAATATTGTCCTGCTTGAACAGAACTCATGGGATGAATGCTGGAGTAGGCGATACAGCAGCAGAGGGTATCCCGATCCGACCATTCTTGCATGACTCCAGAGGGGAAGCATGGATATTGTGGGCGAGGAGACGTACGCGGAGTTTCGCAATCATGACTTCCAAACGCTACATGACGCTGTCCAAGTGACCTGGAATCTTGGGATCTAGTGGATTTGGACCGACAGTCTTTGTATTCGTCAAGACCAGCGAAGAAAAAAGCGACACAAGTTGCGCAAATGCATTCAACATGCGGAAATTCTTTCATCACACTCTCCGCTACCAGAGCAAGCACCTGTGCTCAAGGGTCTCTTCAACAATACTCTCTTTCCATCTCAGCGAAAGTCGCGCACAAATTACCCTTTGCTTCTCCTTCTGGAAGGCCTGGATCGGTCGTTCTGTCCAGAAGAAAAGGGGAGATGTCGCCGATTGATAGCCGCGGCTGGATTCTTCAAGAACACCTTCTTGCTCGTCAATCATTCGCTTCACCGACTTCAAGCTCCACTGGACTTGCAGGAGTATTTCTATGTTTGGAATAGAGAATGAGGGGGTACTACCGCTCTTGCACATTCGCAAGCTACAAGGAGACTATAAGATGTACAGAGGTATTCATGATGACGAGCGGGATTGCAGACATTGGATGAACATTGTCTCTTACGAGAAACCGTAATGGAAGAGGCAACTGCGCCTGTAAGAGAGAATGAAGAAGCCAAATTGTTGGACCTTGAGTATCTAGGAATGGATCCTTTACTTTTGAGCCGCTGCAGAAAGACGACGTCAAAGACCCTGGGGATTTCTGCGCCCTTCTTGAGCTATGAATTGGTCGACAGACCGTTCAGAAATCAGCTTTTCAACATTCTACCCCACGAACAGTTACTATAATCTAGAATCTCTCTTCATCATCGAACTCCACCGTTCCACGAAGGATTGCAGTGGTTCGGCTGCACAGCTGCTAGAGGATTCGGATATGATTGTACCGGCTAGGGCTGGGCAGCATCGGCAATGCAGACTCTGCTTTGGTCTGGGAAGCTGGAGAATTGCAGAAAGTCTTGACTCCGTGGAGAGACACTTACTGCAGGTTGCGGGGTCGCATATTGAGAGAGGCACGGATTGATAATCCCTCTAGATAATCGGCCTTTATACGAGATAAGCACAGGGTCCTTTACTACTGGAGGGACCAACATGTCGCAACAGTCACCTAGGCTTATATCTACAAACTCTTGGTTCTAGAGCGATGCTGGGTTTTTGGAAGAAGTGTTCGACTTTCAAGCTTACGTTAGCTGTGCACATACTTCCAAGCTTGAATAATTGGTTCTTACCAATCTCTGGCGTATCTTGCAATGAATTGACAGCAGACGAAATTTCTGAAGTCCAAACGCAAGCATCGCAGGCGTAATCTGAATTCTCTGATATCTTCATGGTATAAATTATCAAGGTTTTTCGCGGGCGTCCTTTAAGAATGTAAGCTTGGCTTGTTGTTAGCATCTATTAAGGCTTAACGGCTGTGTAGAGAGCTAGCAGTGAAGTCTAGAAAATAGTCCGACATATCTTATAATATCTATAAGTATGATGGCGCTCGAGAGCATATTAGGTGATATGGTAGTTGAAAAGACGGGTAAAATTGAAAGGCTTGTGAAGTCTTGTTAGGCCTAAGCTAACTTTAGCAAGTCTTCGCACCACATCGATTGAAGCTGCGTGATACATTGCAGCTTTATTTTGGAAACAATCGCGCCCTGCTTATCTTCGACAGTACCTAAAGTAAAATGCCCCCTAAGGGTAGTGCTTAGATGACAACGAATCATACAATAATAGCTGTGTCGCGAATTGCTGAATGTATTTATCAAGGTAAGGAGTGGAAGCTATATGGTTGAGTGGTCTGTGGCGTAGATCACAGAAAACTACACGTCTCAGATGAGTAGAAATAAACCATCGCCTTCTTGCGTATTGTGTCTCATTTCAACGAGAGCTGAGTACGCTTTTTATCTGCTCAATGTGTGTGGTTGTGTGTTGCTAGATCCCGAGGGTCTGCACTTGTAGCTCGTTGTAGGGTCAGATCTTGCGTGCAAGGACTTAGGTGCTATGCAACAATTAGCAGCTTTGAAGATGTGAGGAATAAAATACCTGGTGTTGCTCTATACAAAGGAATGTAACAATCCACGACCCTATGGCTGTCGAGAAACATGTTCAATATTGGCAAACAAGTCAACCGTCGACACGGGAGATACCAGCTCCTTCTCTTGAGCTTGCTGTTGACGTTGCATAGCAACTGCAATGCCAACACTCGCATCAGATCGTGATCACTGTGTCAACGCATCTCGTCGGCGAGACCCTCACATTATTGGATGGAGACATAAACTAGAAATTCCTAGATAAAAAAATGGTGATGTATAGACCTTGCGAATGAAAATATAAACGGATGCTTGCATGTACAGAGGCCATATCGCCCGAGTGAAATAGAAATCGAGGTTCAAAGTCGATGATAAACCGTGTTGCTTTATGCTTAAAGCGAGGCCATGTCTTAGTCCTCGATCTTATACACCAATCTGCTTTTGATCATTGGATTGGTATATCCTTCTGGTCACGCAGCTAGTAAGTAGCTAGAACAAGCTCCATTCCAAGAAGACTTGCCATAGATCTCCTGTCAAATGTTCCGCGACCGCGGAAGCTGGGAAGACTCAAATCCGAATCATCTCTCCCAAATCGTTTGACTTGCTGAAGTGTTTACAAAGATCAATGAAGTGAGCCATACATTATTTTATATCTGCCGTGATGCTCTGTTCTCTTCTAAGTATATATAAGCAACGTCGGCCAACCGTCTAGGCCTAGGATCTCCATCTTTACCTCACCCTAAAAGAACAGGAGCCGTCACCTCTCGTCTCCTTGATATCGAGACCTCATCGGCACGTGCACCCGTGGAAAGTACTATACTTACAAGTGTAGGCACAGGCACGGGCTGGGGGCCTGGGACGACCTATGCGTGGCAAAATGTGGCACGTGGGTGTATGAAGAGGATGTGAGTCGCTCTGTATACAAGGACTCCGAATATTGCTCCTCAAACTATGCTCAGGGATCATAAGCAAATCATAACTTATGTATCTCATAAATAGCTTTGCAAAACCTGCAGCAGCGCTTGAGACGATACAAGGGACATGCCTTGCTTAAACTGTGGTACATGTAGGAAGCAAGATAGACTGGGCATAAGTTCCATGAGGAAAATGGAAGGACTTTTGAAGAGTACCTAGCAGTTGGGAAGTCGAACGACTCCCAATTAGTTAAATTGTGCTAGAAAGTCACATCCGCTACTAACTCAAAGTGATCATTCATTGCCCTGCTAGCTAAGGTCAAATGGTCTCTCAAACTAGCAATCAAACGCGACAGTTCCTCCTTCACATTTTGTCCGGAGGCATGGCCTCCCAGTACATCCGATCGAGGTGGTGCGGGAAGAGGCGGCATATCACAATTCATAGCCATAGGACTATGAAGATACGACGCCGCCAGCGCTGTCGAACGGCCTTCTTCAGGCTCTGAATTATCATGACGCTGTTCAGGCGAATCTATTTTAGATCCTGCTTTGACGTCGTGGTCACCACTATAAAGGGATGCCGTGGCGGGATAGGTGGACTGTAGCAGACCTGGGCTAAGAGCATGATGCTCAAGGCCAAAGGGCATTTGCTCTGAGCATGATGATGCACATCCTGAGCTCGCCGTTGATGGGCGCGAGTCAACAATCAGTCCCGTTGGTAAACCAACATCGAGGTCAATAAGACTGAGTGTGAAATCACGACCATTGGCTTGTTGAGCCTCAGGTCGAGTTATGACCGGGCCACGCGAAGCCTGCTCGGATTGCTGAGGTAGACTGGCATCAAGGTCAATCAGACTTGAGGTCGAAGCGCGGTTGTCGGTAGAGAAGCCCGAAGGCACATCACTTCCTCCTGTTGCCAGATCCGTAGGTCCACTCCATTGAGGTTCAATGTTCGAGCTTGGGAGAGCCGTTGGAAATTTCCATTCCAGTGTCCTACGACGGTTGAGGGACGGCCTACTACCTGTCGCCTCACTTGCTGGAGTCCCGCAGGCCTTCATCTGCGAGGGCGAAGGCTCATCGACTCCAAGCGCAACATCTAGGTCAATCAATGACTCTCGAGCACGAACCGGTGATGAATTGTCGCGAAGAGATAGATCAGAAGCTAACGGGTCCCCACATTCACCGTAAAACTGTCGTGAATTGCTTTGATAGTCTGTTAGCGTGTTTGGGTCAAAGAGCTTCTCCAATGGCGCAACGGGTGCCTTATTAGACGGCGGCATGCGCCGGCGACGCGTTCGTGGCTGATTCGATGGCGCACCGATAGTTGTATCGTAAGCATCCACGACGAACTGCAAAGAGTCTTGCCCTGGAAGCTGACCAAGATCATCCATGGTGCTGAAAATCCATTCGTTTCCGGGGTCTACTTGGCTTGAAGGATCAGGTTCTCTCTGCGCGCCACCAGCAGAGAAGAGGGACAACCTGCTGCCGCCTTGAGCCTCCCAAAGCTTGTAAGCTTGCACAAGCTTCGACAGCGACACGGTCGGATATTGCGCACTGGTGTTGTAGATATAAGGGTGGAGCTGAACCATCTCAATGGCAGGGCGTTGCGTCGGATCTTCCACGACACAATAGTCAATCAAGTCTCTCAGCCCGGCCGAGTATTCTTCGCCCTGGAGTTGAGGTTTATGGCACTTCAGGTAGGTCCCGAACCGGTTTATATCTCGAAATCCAGCATTGGGTGGCAGCCCCGAAGCAACCTCGTAAGCCATCGAGCCAAAAGCCCAAATGTCCACCTCGGTACCATATTGGACTGCGGGATTGAAGAGTTCAGGCGCCATCCAGTGTAGCGAGCCTGTGAAAGTACTCCGCTTGTCGAACTTGGTAGTGACGATGGCAGCCACGCCGAAGTCGCACAACTGCACGCCTCCTTCTTCCGTGATGAGCACGTTGGCGCACTTGATGTCTCGATGGATGACGCCTTGCTTATGAGTCCAGTAGATAGCCTCAGCAACCTCGCGAAGAATGGGGATAATCCACTGCTCAGGTAGATAACCCTTTGGTCTCATAAGCGTTGAGACACTACCGCCAGCGCAATATTCTGTGATCATCCATACCCGATGGCCAAGAAGAAGAGCATCTAGCACCGTGTTGACATTCTTAGCGCCCGTGTTACCAAGAAGCTTCAATGTCTCAATCTCTTTCAGTATGTCACCAAATGTATTGGTCCCCGACTCCGCGTCTCCAATCTCAATATTGATCACTTTGATCGCGACGAGTTTTCCCGAAGGGGGGTGCCGAGCTTTATAGACACGGCCGAAGCTGCCCTTGCCGATAAGTTCTGAGAAGTGATAAGGCGGCGGTTCTTTGCCTAAAGCAGCACACTCTGACAGGACCGATGCCTGCATCTTATTCGCATCTTCGATAGCATTCTGTCGGGCTGTTGAGTAGTGATTTGCGGTGAGGCCAAGGCTAGCCATATGGTTTTGACACGAGGGACTCGATGGAATTTGATTTGTAGGTCGTAACGAGGCGATGCGAGAGAACTCGATTTGCTACTTGTTATGAGGCACTACCGACCGATAGATATGCGATGCAGACGAGACTCTAGCGTTTGTAGAGGTTGCAAAGGCCAGATTGGTCTGTCACCAACTAATAGTGTTACGCGCTCTCCCAAGGCCGCGCGACGTCGCGCGATTGGGTGACGCGGGGAGCCAAGCGCGAAAAAGACAGCCAAGCGAGATTTCCGAAGCCTCGGTCGGAGGTCGAAGAATGTTCATAGCGCTGCTTGGCCATATTTGGGACGGAGGTTTGGGGAGTCTCATCATGTTGTGTTCTGAAGTTCAAAGAGACTGCACCTTGATTCTTGCAAAGTACATCGAACCGCAAGTAAGCCCATGATCAACAAATGCCTAGACCATGGAGGTCATACCATTTCTCGGGGCGAGATCGGTTCATATTCAGTCTACGATGGTGCGCTTAAAGTGAACCACCGTCGATATTTACTGCTTGTTTGCTCAAGGTGAATAACGGTTTGCCCATTGTCTAGCTAGGAGCAACCCGCCCATCGAGGATGGCCAAACTTAAAACTTGGATCAGCTGCTTCAGGCAAGGGGGTGTGGTCCGCTCGGCCGGCGTCGGCAGTATCCGTTTTCTTAAGACTGAACTAAACCGTAAAATACGGCCCCAAACCGTAATCATCCCGCTGTCTTCCAGAGCAGAGACCTCAACCTCGACGAACTAAGGCATTACACCTCTACATTCTAGGATCCTACAACCTTGCAGAAGAGCTTGACGGGATCGCGAATTGTCTGGTAGGTATGGTCGTGGGTACTAGCTTGAAAGACAACCTGTTCTATAACACTATCGAGTGGGAGCTCTATCGTCGACTTTCACTGTCGAATGGAGAGCAGAGAAGATGAGGGAACAGACAACATAAGGGTTAGAACTTGGTGCTACTAATTAGGTAAGAATTATTCCGCTTTGTCCCCCGCGCGGTCTGGGCGTTCCCTTGGCATAGAGCTACACTTTTCTTCTGTGGCCTCGACGTACTTCGAGACTCGCTACCGATGTTTTCGCTTGAAGTGAGAGCTGGAAACATCATTCAAGCCATGAAACTATTCTCAATTTGCACTCTCGTATGTTAAAAGAAGCTTGGTTCCTGAAGAATTCAAGAGCCCTTGATTGTCAGATCGAGAGTTGTTCTGCCGATCCCTTCAAGAGTCAATGGACTCATCGATGCCGCGAAGGAATTTTTCCCTCCGCTGTCAAAGTCAGGGCCTGAACAACCGTTTACGGACTACCCAGAAGTAAAAAGATAGGGTAACTGGGGGTATCTCCGACAGAGGCGCAATATTCTTTAAATGGTGATTTGACATAGTTGGGCTGAGCGAGGATAGTGAAATGGAGAACGTTGCGAGTAAAGTTCAGTCGGGTTCATATATCAGACGCAGCATCCCGTCCGATCTCCTAGGAGAGTCCTGTCGGGTCGGTAACGACCAGTGAATCCCAGTGTTGTATATGTATTTCTTTCTCTCTTGGATTTAAAGATTATGTATGGCCACTGTGCGTATGCCCCTCGTCTTAGCTGCACTTTACACTTCGTTCGCACGAGTATTGTTGCAAATGGCGGAAACACTGTACATGTAGGGAGATCGGGCGTCTCAATTTCCATCATGGCGTGTCTTTCTGAGCTTGCTCAGCTGGAGGACATTCTGAGCTCAATGGTCTTCCTTACAGCTTGGGTCGGATCCTGAAAGACGATTTATGGCTTGCTGTTGGCCGGGAATCCCGGTGAAACAAAACCATGTCAAGGAAGGACACTCTCGCCGACATGAAATACAGTGGTAGATAACTTTGGGGGTATTGAGCGTGTCCTCGTGAATCAAAAATGACAAGGCGTTGCAATTCGTCACTGATAGCGAGTCTTGCAAGCTCCTCTCTTTGACTTCCTGTACTCGTCAGCCGTTGCTGTTGAAGCACAGGATACACATCAACTAATGAAGCTTTTGAATTCCACTTTGTGGCAATGTCATTCCAAAGTATAGAAGCTTGAGCCTCTCGAAATCAAAATCCACGCCCATAAGCTGCGTTATTGCCGTCAGCATTTCGATCCTCGCGCCATGTGATCCGTGTACCCCTAGATTACGTCCGCACTCCGGTCAGCTTTCTGTCTCAGCCTCCTCGACAACCGCAACGCTTCCTTATGCCCTTATGAGCACTTCGTGTAAACAAATTCCTACGGGGCCGAAGTGAGTGACATGCCTTATTCTGCTCTTGACAACGCTGCCCCTTGCGGTGTTGTCCTCTACCTCTGATGTCACATTGGCTATCCTTAGATCCTTGCACCCCGATGAAAGAGAACCTGCGGGGTCCGTCGTCTCGTTCGTTTTTCTTCTTTTCTTTTCATCTCCGAGAGCAGGAATTTCAGCTGGAGCTTGGTTTCCACAAGTAAGGAATGCTTGGAAGCAAAATTGCTTTTTCCCTCCTAGAGCTACGTTCTTATCAATTTTGACTCAGAGATTCCATTCCGTATCGGGAATCGAAATGTCCTAGACCTCACTGAAGCTACTCTTAGAAGAGTACATATGGCTTTCAACCACTTAGTTGAGCTTGTGTCAGGTCCTTCTGAGGTTGATGACGTTCATGGTTCCAGAGAGAGACAAACCTCATGAAGAAAGGTGGCTTCAGGACCTTGCATGTCCGCTGTTCGAAACAATTTGCCTTCGAAGAACATGTCCGCTTCAGATATAAAAAGCCTCTAGTCTGACGCTCTGGATGAACCCCTTTGCCCAGCTCACACCAGCAATCACTTGCCGCCATCAAATCCATTCTCACATCTACCTTCTCACTTTCATCGGAGAACCTGTTATCGCTTTGCAAATTTCACCTGAAATATTTTTTTCAAAGTCCCCAACCTTTCAATATGCGCTTCAGTATTCTCTCTGTTGTCGGAATCATTCCAACCGCGCTTGCTGCTGCCGTTGTGCCAGCGAGCACCACTACCTCGGCCGACTTGGCAGACTTCCGTTTCGACTCATTGAGCGACCCAAATGCCGTCGCAATGACCGTCAACATGGTGTCAGCTATTCCTGACGATGTTTTAACACAGGGAGATGTAGCCACCCGCAAGTGGGTGGTCAGCAACCCAGTACCCGATACGGTAACCATGCCGGACGTGAAAAACCGCAGTGTTTTGAGTTGCTTCTTTGCAATCAGCAAAGCTATAGTCTCGGGAGACATCTCTTTCGATACAATTAAAAAGATCAAGAATGACATCAGCTCTCTCGGTGGGGTTTGGGACGTCACAAAGCTGGTTTTATCCCACGATACTGAGAAGGGTGGACAGGCACTGCAGGAGATAATCGACGTCCTCAAGAAGGTCGGAGATGTTGTGGCTTCTTGTGCACTTTGAGTTGGATCCCGAGGGAGAATGCAAGCTCCTGTATTGAGACAATATTAACGGGTGGCGAGTTATCGATGTGAGGGATGTTCTCTCTTTCTTTTGTTCAATACGAGTGTGGGAAAGTGCTCTGAGAACGCTATGCTTCTGCCTCCATTTACGGGCGCAGAGGGATGATGATTTTGTCGTCATTTTTTGTCATAAAGAATGATAAAGGCACACGTATTTCCTCGTCTTCCGTCCCTCGAGGGGAATTCAGCTGATTTCAGATTTATTATTCTGTCAATGACTACTTCGGCTTTGTAATACACCCTCTTTCCATCTGCGACACGTAGAAAGCATCGCATCAAGGTACGGGGTACGGGGTACGGAGTACTCTGTGCTTTGTTCTTGCTTGTTTCCCAAACGTTAATTTCAGAAAATTACGGGCGTGAGCTGTTTGTAGGGTAAGGAGTATTATTTGAAAGTATCAGTTTAGAAGCCTAAATGGTCATCAGTCATTATAATACCCTCAGGACCTTTGCCTGATCTATGGTTCTAGGACGTTCATTAGGAGTGGAGTTGGATGGTGGATGCTTCGCCTTTCTCCTTGACCTCCTTCATTCCAAGCATATTTTTGTCATAGCAATGTAATTCTCTATGTCCAAGTTGGTTTGGAAATTGGGTCATTCAACGACTCTCAGTTAATCAAAAAATGGTGTCATCACATAAGGAAAGACAGTCACACGTGTACGCAAATGGGACATGCACAGCAAGACAACATGATGACGGAATCATCTCAATGAGTCTCAATGGATCTCTCTAGCAAGCAAAGGCAACTTAGCAAAGAAGAGAAGATGATAAAGAGGGGGAGGAGAGGGGAAGGAGATGGGTCCTCCGCAGATGCCAACATGTGATGAGGGCGGGTTACGTAACTCAACATAACCGGAAAAATAACAGCGCAACTGGTATTAGCATTGTCGCCCGCAATGTAGCCATGGTGAGAAAGTACGTTGAAGTAACTGATGAAGCAAAGGCGCTTCAGAAGATTCCCTGAGCCACAATCATATTGTACGTTCATCAGTGTTATATTTGGTATCGCGGGACTCGAGTCTGGCAACATGTTCAAATAAGTACAAAGCCTAATCCGGTATCAAAAAGCTCATCAAATAATATCATCGACATCTAGATCGTTCCAAAATTACATTCAGCCCAGCGGCTACAGCAAGTCTTCTAGACAGCAATATTTATAGAGGTCGAGCCTAGTTGGTCTCGCAAAAACACCTGCAGCCACGTGGGCCAGCCCCTGATGCCAGAGACAGCAGCTTGCTGCTCGGGGATGATGAGCTGAGCACCTATCTTGCGGAAGATCTGCTCGGTAATGATGGCCGCCACGCCGTCAGGGCTGAGCATCGAAACACCGCCCTGCTCGAGCTGATGCCCAAAGTCCTTGACCAGGGGCGTTCGGACAAAGTCGGGATGGACCACCGAGGTCAACACACTGTCGGCCTTATAGAGGTACTTCAGCTCAATAGACAGTGATTCGTGGAATGAAAGAGCGGCGGCCTTGGTAGCAGAGTAGTCGGCGCCCTTGGGTAGGGCGATAAACGAGGCTAAACTGGCAACGGTGATTATGTGGCCCTTGTTAATCTTGATCATGTGTGGGAGGAACTGCTGGACCAGCGTCCAGTGGCACATGGTGTTGACGGCAAAGATCTTCTTCAAGAACTCATGAGGCATCTCGAGGATAGGCATGGGGCGAGTTATGCCGGCGTTGTTGATAAGAATGGTAGGATGGCCCACATCGGCGCGGATGCCATCAGCAACCTTAGCTACTGACTCTGGTGAGGTGACGTCACACTTGTAATAGTGGATAAGGGGTTGGTTGGCAAAGTCCTTGGGTACATCTTGGATGTCCAGAATGATCACCTTGACCTTGCGGGCAATCAGACGCTTCACGATGCAGTAACCGATTCCGCTGCATCCTCCAGTCACCACAGCAATCTCGTTGGGCCAGTCCCAGCCCTTGGCAGCGCTTACACGCCAGGCATTGGCAGCCATGGAGCTCAAACCGCGGTTGATAGTCTTCAGGACGCCGATACCGAAAAGGACTTGTAAGACCTTCTGAACAACCTCGACGTTGAAGCCGGCAGGGAGGTGCTTGAAAACTTCTTGCTTAAGCTCATCTGGGGCATAATGCAGCGCGGCAAGGAGCGGGCCAGAGAACCAAGGGGACTGAATGCCAGCCCCGAGGTTCTGCAAGCCGCGGACAGGCGTGGACTGGATGAGTCTGATGAAAGACATGATGGGGGGATGGTGCGAGCCGAGTCGATTATTGAGCGCAGAGCCAGTGGGGGTTATTTTCTTCAAGAACACACAAGACTCGAGGGAGGCTGAACGGTGTAAGAGGCAAGCAAGTCCGGGTCCTTGTCGTTATGGCTGGCTGGCTCTACTTGCTACGCCAGAAAGTTCACGAAAGAGGGAAGTCGTTCCCCGATCAAAGGCCAGCCTCGATTGCAAGATGAAAAGAGGAATGTAATTAATTCGTGACATGGATTCAAAAAGAACGAAGGTTGCTTCTATTATTTATGATCCCATTGCAAACATGGTATTGAAATCCGGTGGCCGGCCGAGTGGGCCCCGATTGCCTCGGCTGACCATTTGGGCTCGCAAGCTTCATCGATTGAGGGCAGGCTAGTACTTGCGTCGGGCGTGACTGGACCGATCTTTGGACCGGATATCCGTTCCTGGGTGTGAGGGAAAGGGTAGAAAACGGTGGTGAAAGGGGAGAGGTAACGAGCAGAAGCACAAGCTTGGCAGAAGACAGGCACATGTGTTGTGGCGCGCGTCCCAAGTAGCCTTTTACCCCGGCACAGTATCGTCCTCCTTCCTTCTTTCACCTTGACTGGTTTTTCTTTCCATATTAGTGGGTGTCCAACAAATTCCCTCGGAGAGTGGCCAAAGTTGCCATTGGCTGGGTTAGGGCGGTACCTATCCTGCCTGTATCGTAGGCGCGTGACGGATGACGGAAGCAAAGGAATAAAGCTGTCTGGACCGGAGGAAGCTGTGCTGTAATTACCGGGCCAAAAAGTCCACCTGTCACAGCACCGGTCATTAACCAAGATTTCCTAGAGCAGTCTGGTCGGGAGCATTAGGGTCCTAGCAGTTACGCCGGCCCATCGGAGCAACCGGCTCGTCCGTGTTCAGATCTGCCCGCTCCTTCCTCTCACAAGCCAGCTTGTCAGTTTGAACAGGTTACAGAATAGCGAACTGATCAAATGCAGGCTGGGAGACCAATTTATTTCAGAGACTCAGGGCACTGACACTACTTTGCCGCCGTCATCACATTGACCGTCACAACGTCACAACGTCACAACGTCGCAGAGAGTGTATTATAACCCTTAACGCTGTAGAATAAAACAAGCCAGGCAGGTTATTCGTCCATATTTTGCTGAGATGCTGGTTAACAAAGAGTATGTCCAATGCAACCCCTGAGTTATTGTAAATGTCCCACTTGCAGCGTGAGTTGGGCCAATCAATAGCCATGTTCTGACTCGTTTACAATCCTTGAGCCAGTCGCGTAAAAGGTAGTGGGATCAAAGTCACTTGGTTTCCTCATATATGTGTGCCATGTTATCGCTAACATTTATCGCTTGTGCACCTATGAGATTATATGGCAATTTCGTGTATCGTGATAAGCGTCGATTCAGTGCTCCAAGTCCCCTGCAAGTGTCTTCGGAAAATGATAAAGGAGATGCACAGTAGTTAATCTTGACGGAAGTCGCAACATTTAAAATGAAAGATCATGTCGATTCTTCCAAGTCCCTACTGTAAACCCCTGTGTAATTGGCCAACACCCTGGATCAACAGCGCTATGACCATCAAACGGATGAATTTGGATTACGACAAAGAACCTTGTTCAGAGCATTCAGACGGAAGCACCCTTGTCTGGGGAAAGGAGCAGTTATCGCTACAATGATCGAAAATTATTCGGTATGAAACACATAGCCTAGGACCTGCCTGATCTTACTAATTCTATACCCTGTTAAGGACTTACAGAAGGTGGGCTAGCTGCTTTGTACTGTTTTTGTGACTCTTCCACGAAGTAGATCTACAGCTCTAGGCGAAAGAAATCTCTTTTTTTGTGCTACTAAGCCTAATACAGGCATCTTAGCAGCCCCTACTAGTGCAGTACATTGCTAGCTACGGTGTTCACCCTAATTTCTAGTGGAGATAGAGATTTATGCAATTCTAGCCTACTAGTTAGGCTTAGCGCCTGTTTTATGAAGAGAATTGGCCCCAATATATAGGGGCGATTTGGTAAGATCAGGGCCCTGTTGTCCATTTATGCGAAGTTTTACGGATCGTCCGACCATGATGTATGATTGGCCAAGACGGGTGAGCGGGAGAGTAATAAGAGCTGGGACTGCTTGGACATGACTATTTCTGCTTTGAGCCGCTTGTCAGGGCTTAGGTTAGTACAGCATAAGCCAATTGCTATTGACAAGATCATGAGGAACTCCTTGCTGATCGGAATTTCGTTCGCCAGATATAAGGTTCATTTATGGCGTAGTTTCCCATGGCTGCTTTTTTACACAGATTTTCATCTCCTGATCGAGAAAGGAAGGTCGAGAGTTCAGGATGCACAGCGTCCCAGGGACCTGGCCATCTGCGAGTCCGACGAGTTGTTGTTTAATAGGCCGCTGTTGGATTTGACATCTATCACACCCTATGGTAGTGGAAGATTTTGAGCAGCGATCTACCGGCCTTGGTGATTGCATCGCGACTACCACACCTTGGACAGTTAGGGATGTTCCAAGAGCGAGAGGTACGAGTCTCAATACCGTCGACGTCACGCAGTTGCCGGTGAAGTAGTTTATTTCTACACATTGCGCCAGAAATGTCGCATGGCGTCATATGGACATATCGCTGACCATGATTCCGATACGCGGACAGCTGTATTGGTCATGCCGATGGACGAGGCAAAACCGTCGGCAGGAGGCTGTCTTGGCAGAACTGTCAAAGCATGCCTGCTGATGGTCGCTTAGCTCGCTAGTTGATAGTTCCGGCCTTTAAATCGGCCCATTTCGCAACAAACATGGCCCTTAATTTCCGCTCTTTGCGTGTGTATGCACTTAGTCAATTGGCATCCGGGCTGCGGGTATTTGGTCAGGCATGTTCTCGGTCAGATACGTTCTAGTTCAGATACGTTCTCGGTCAGACGCGTTCTCGGTTAATCTGGTACGTTTGCCACCTAACGGTAGTTTAAGCCGGACGAGGGATTCAAGTGTTACTGTATGGACTACTAAGGGATGAACGCAGCTGATGATCAAGGTCTTTCATAGGCGGAGGGTTATTTTTTATTCGGAAAAGACAAATGGCCTTGGCAGGTTGGCGATTAACAATACATATACAAGATTCATTTACGTCCGCGACTATACTACTTCGGGGGGAACCAAGGAACCCAAACTTGAGAAAGAGTCTGCATCCCGATAAATTAGCTTCATCTATTTAGCTATAGTCAATATGTCCTCGGTCAATGGTTTGGGGGATAAGCATCACGGCTGGGTAATACCTGGGCGTGAAAATTTCTGTGTGCCCGCTGTTAATAGAGCTGCAAAAGTTAAGTATTTCTGCCATAGAAAGAATACGACTGAGCCTTTTATCATCCTCTGCTGTCTGACAGCTGCGATGAAGTGAAATTCCTCCATGAACTTCACATATTGGTATGCGGGGCGAAACGAAAGAATGGATTTGTTTCAAAAATTGCGACGTGGCCATGTCACTTATTAATGTTCGGTTAGACCTCTACCCCC